>WYDI02031526.1:141939-182849 GCA_009867235.2 Psittacus erithacus
TTATTATTGGTGGTAGCAGCAGTGGTTTGTGTTATACCTTAGTTAATAGACTGTTCTTATCTCAACCTGTGGGAGTTTTATTCTTCTTTATTCTGCTTCCCATTCCTCCAGGAGCTGAGGGAGGAAGGGCGGGGGGGAGTGAGTGGGCTACGTGGCAGGCCTTAAAGCACGACACTTGAGGGCATACTTTTATTGGTGTCAACCATTCTTTGAAGCCTATTTTAGGCAAGTGTCCCTGCATCAGACAAAACAGACACCTAAATATAAATGCTAGTATCTGACCAAATTGCAAGCAAGAGGAACAAGAGGAATGCCAACAAGCAAGTATACTTTTAAGAAAGAGGAACAGTGCCATGCAAAAGGTATAAAGTTGGCAGGAAAGGCTTGACAAGCGCAGCATCAGGAAATGTCTGATTGATTTTAGCTATGAATAGTTTACTAGGTACTTAATAAGGCTATGGCTTCACTTGAAGAGCTGGCTATGGCTTTGATGTTCACCTGTACCTGCCTAGTCTCTCTTCTCATAGCAAGCTCTTTAGAAAAGAGCCAGAATGCCCCAGGACTTTTTGAACAGGCATGACAATAACTCATTATTTTTAAATAATAATAAAAACAATCCCCTTGCTTGTTCTGTAGACTTTAATTAGTTGATGACTTTCTGAGCAGAGCTACTCTGCAGAGCCTGCTTTGACACCTCTCTGTTCTTCACAGCAGTCTCATGGTGCTGCACCTGCCTGTGCTCTCAGTCTCCCAGGCCACCCCTCTTTGAGAAGTTACAACAGATCCCTAAAGCAAGGAGCGATTTCCCTGTCTTTCTGGAGGCTTCACCTCACTCAGGTTTCTTGCAGACACACAAAAGCAAGGGCAGAGAAAACAGATGCCGTCTGTCACAGCTGATTTTGGCACACTGCAGTCTTTCTTACTTTATATTTTTTTTCTTTAAAAGAGTACTTTTAATTAGCTGAGTTCAGTGATCCAGTTTCCTGCTCAGCCCACTACAGAACAGATTTTGTGCAGCTGAGGAGATAAGTGAGAGGAAAAAATTGAACCATGAGGACAGAAAAAATGACCAGAGAAAGAACGCAGGAACTACTTATAGCAGCTCTGCAGCTAAAGCCAGTATCTCTGATTGCCTGGGAGAATGTGTAACTCTCAGAACAATAAACCTACTTACTGAAGATCATTGGAAAAACTTCCTAAGGCACTTATTTGACCCTCTTCAGACTTACAATACCAAGTGACCTGGGAGACAACTTGCACTGACTCCTGTGTTAAATCATGAAAAGACAGTTTTTCACTTCTGTGAAATGGCCCAAATCTACCATAACCTGGCACAAATGCAGCAGTAGATCCAACGAAACATAAAAATCCATCAATGCAATGCCCTTTCATGCTGTTCTGACATGGGTATGTGGTACCCACCTGATAAATACAATACGTCCCCATAGACTAACCAACAGGAATTGTGAATTATAAATGCCAGCTTCCCATGCTTCGGGGCACCAGAAACTCCACATTTTAACTCAGATGTAACTTCACATTTCTAGCAGTAGCAGTAAATTTGTTGCAGTTACCATGAACACAACAAGCACACACTCTGGAAAGCCCCAGGCAAGCAGCCTCAGAAGATAAGGGGCATATCACCCTCACAGGATAATACATAAAACATGCTTTTTGGATCCATTTAAGAGGCAAAACTCAAAGGCACCTTGATTTCAAATTAGGGGCTTTATAGATGCCACTAATTTTGACTTGTTAGACTAATACCAAGGTAGGGGCTTTGGTAGGGTTACTGGTCTACCTGGTCACTTTGTAGAGTTAATGTCAGGATTTGATGTTTTCTGAGTTATTGGATCCCTAACCTCAGCTTGCTCTCATCTGAGATCATACTCTGTGAAGCCTCTGGCTTACTATGATAACAATCATTTATTGGAGCAGCAACTTCACTGGACTTATTTCAGATCAAAACTCTGGCTGGCCTGTGTGGGCTACGTTGATAAAATGGCGCAGTGCTCTGTAGCTGCTCTATCTTTCTTGCCTGCTGCCACGTCAAAGCCCTCATGACATCACTGACACAGCTGCTCTGTCACACTGAGCCAGATAGTTGTCACAGGCTTTAGAAGGTCCTGCCTCAACTCCTCTTGATCTCAACAAGCTCAGAGTGGCATTCGTACCATAAAGCATTAAGGAAAATGAAGTGTTAGCCAAATACCAAGCAAGGGAGACATGTCTGCTTTGATAAATGTCTTTTCTGTTCAGAGAGATACAGATAGGACAAACAGCAGTTCACTAACATGGTAGGGGCAATGCTCTTTGAATACTGCATCTAAGGAAAGCAGACTTTAGTGCTACTTCAAGCACTTACAGCCCTACTGGCAATAAAAAGCAGGAATAGATCTGACCCATTTTCAGACATAGATTTTGAGCATGGAGGTTGATTATATGACTAATGACACCAGTATTTAACTAATAATAGCTGGCATATGAACCAAAAAAATTTCAGTATTGCTTTTTTGGGCTGGATCAAGCAAGGGAAGATGAAAAGCAGAAGAGAAAAGTTGGTATTTTGTCTGCCAACAGAAGAATTTATAATACTAGAAGAAAAGATGCGTTTTATTCTCTCTTTAGAAGCAGCAAATAACTTCTTTTCATGCAGCAGTAAAAATAGTGGTTAAAGTGATTTCACCAAATGGGGGTTGTGTCCAATTCACAGACAGCATTATATGCATTATTATGCCTTTTTTTATTTCTCCTGAATAGCAGCAGGTAGCTATTGTTCTTGTCATTCTATAATCTTCAGAGGTTTTCACAATTTCCATTGCAGGTAATATCATTCCAAAAGGGTTTGCATTACTATTGGCTTCTAAGCTAGTATTCCAGGTCTCTCTTTGGCTATGTTTTTGGATGAAATAACTACCTTAATGTTTGATACAGAGTTTTATTTTCAGATGTTGTGAGATTGTTCTGGTGGATTTCCTTCTTTTTGCTAGTTATTTTCCTCCTAATTAATAGAGTGAAGAGATGCCAGTCCCACCTTAAACTCCTACAGTTTATGTAGTTCTTCTGTGATTTCAGTAAAATAGTAGTGTGGAGTTTCGCCCCACCATTCACATGTGGAAAAAAACCAACCACACACACATGCACACTCAAATGTACCAGACCACTAGACAAAACCTAAGCCTCTGCTTTGTCTATGTTTGGAAAAGCCCTTTACTATCCCCTAGGAGAAAGTATTAATACTGCTTCTTTTCAATCTTCATTCCTTTTTCAGGGTCCTTAAAGTTAGTAACAGTAGAAGAGAGTTTCATATATGGGAGGAAAACAGATAAGACAACAGCCTTCAGAATCAGCAGCTGGATTTTTTCTAATGGAAAAAATCAAAATTTGGGGGTTACATTTTCCAGTTTAAAATTCCCAAGGATCAGTAACTTTCCAGTTAACTTTCTTCACTGCCAGGCTACAAACAAAAACACATTCTGACATTTATCTATATTCTATCCAGGAAATTCCTGTTTCAATCACTAGGAAAAACAAATAAGCAAATAAAAACTACAAACAAACGAAACAAACACGAGCCAAAAAATTCACCCTGAAAAAAAAGCATTGCACAGTGTTTGTTATACAGTCTAGCATATCTGGCTTTCATCCTGATACACTCCCAACAAAAAAAACAAACCAAGCCAAATTTAAGCGCCCTTACAATTTTCAAGACATTTTTAAGTGAAAGAAGAGCACTTAAAAAGCAGAAGCTCACCAAAACCTAAAATGAATTAGGATATTATTAAATTATCATTCTCTTAGTCCTTCAGCTTATCTCTAGCTCACCAAGAGAGAAGCTTTGTTTTTCTCTCCTATGGCTGGGTTAAGTTTCTTGTTGCTCTAACTTAAACTAGGAAAGTTAAAAAAGAAATCTAGGAGAGAGATAGATGACAAAAAAGAAAGATGCTGAATTATAGGAGCATCAAAACCAAAGTCAAAACCTTGATAAGATCACTTCTAGCTAGTGCAGTTGATGCTAAACCTAAAGTGCTCAAATTTACTGACTCATCACCCTTTGCTCACCAGACTGATTTCAAGACAAAAAGCATTCATAAGGACAAACTCCTGTTTAATTTCCAGGGCCCATAGCAATGTAAATGCTTCAATGAGATCAATGGTTTGATATTTCCTATTTGGAGGACTGAAATTGTGAACAGGTTAGCACCCTTACCTGAATAGATCATATCAAAGAAAAAACTATCTAACTAAAGCATGTTTCTCTTGCTGAATTTATGCAAGGTATAGGCTTGCTTGTGGTTATTAAATCAACATTTTCAGCTTTCAGAGTTGATGCCAAGTCTCGCTCACCTGAAGAGAAGTCTTAATTTGTGTTAATTTTCTTGCCTTGAATAAGAAAGAAAACCTTGTTGAGCAGTATTTTAAAATAACTTCATGTTTTCATAGTCTTAAAAATGCTGGATCATTCTAAATGAAAGGTGAATGAGGTAGTACTTACATCCAAGTGGTCATAGAAGAGGATAAATTAAGGCATACTGACAGTGTTGTTAACAAATAAAAATACTTTTAAAAAAAAATCATTAAGAAGTACATTCAGGTCACTAGCTCTGCAACCTGAATGGTTCTGCTCTGCAGATGCTGTGGGAGATAATACTGTGAAAGTTCCACCTAGCAGTCACATCCTTACTGCAGACATCTGTAACATCTATGCACGCAGCTCTTCTCCCAGTACATGCTGTGTTTATGGAACAGAGACTCAAGCATATCCCCCAGGCTATGCACATGAAAGAGATGAAGTAGAAAACAAACCAGAACAAAACCCAACAGGTAATGTTATCCTTGGGAGTCCATACCTAAACTTCTGAACCCCAGATTCTCAGATATTGGCATGATGGAAAAGTAACACAGCTCAGATGCATAGAAGTCCTTCATAGGTCACTGCAGCAAGCATGGATGTCAGTGCCAATTGAATAATAAGCGACATCCATCTCATCAGTCTTGGGTTTCGTCACATGGCCACATCCTGAGGTCTAAAGCATAATATGCTCTTGCAATGCCTGAAGCATTTTGTCTATGCATTCAGTAATCCTTTTTTGACTATTCAGGTGTCCCTCACAAGAATCATTGTCATTGCAGGTAGGCTTGTGTCAAATTCTGGCATTTGTTATTGGGATCTCTTGGGTTCCCGCACAACAGAGGATCCTGCACATCATTCCCTCTGTAGTCTATTACACGGATGTGCATTTCTCTCTTGGGTAGCTACTGCTATCAGCCACTTCATGCTTCAGGGGTTGCTGCAAAATCAATTCTTTCTTTACCAGCTGCCACCCCTGGCAGTGAGTCTAAGCCCAGGGGATCTTTCACTGCTGATGGTAGAGGAACAGATCCAGAAGCAAAAAATCTTGAATCAGTTTCTTGCAACTTCGTTTCCAAACTTTTGTGCTGCTGACTTTAATTGATCCATGCTACCAAGTGGTTAGAGACAAAAACAATTTCCGATTAATCTATATGGGAACATAACTGTTTCTGGCCTTCTTTACTGACAACTATCTGACGGCTGCTTCTGGGCAACCTACCTTACGGTTTTGTAGCTAGGTAAAAAATAGAAAAAAAAATATTATTTTTGAATGTTCTCATGAATATAAGCAGTTATTTCAGTTACTGTAATGCATAACTTTCTCTTTTTCCTTTGTCATGGAAAACATCTGCAAAATACCTCCTTGGATTGCACATCCAACAGAGCAGTTACTTGCTTGATAACTCACACTGAAATCTTGTTCTAGCCTCACCATAGAGGGGCTGCCCTATGCTACCTGAACAAGAAGAACAAGTCCAGTGACACCAACCAGGTTAAATAGTCGAGTTCAGAACGAGAGGCAAATCCACAACTACATGGCAGATCAGGGTCTGAACCAAAGAGGTGTGAGATGCAGCATGCAGCTTCCGCTGAGTGCTTTGCCCAATGCACAGTGCTCGCAGGAGGACATGGGGGAAATGAAGCTGATCAGAGAGCTGTGTGGGCAACAGATGCTCCAGAAGGAGGTAAATTCTTCAGCCATAGCGTCGGTGCCCTCTGCATTTCCTCCTGGCTAGTGTCTGGGGTTGAGAACAATGTTCAAATGGATCATCTTGCTCTTTCTAGACAAGAATAAAAGTTTTTCCTTTTCTCACTAGAAACCTAATGGAAAGCTTTCAGACATGCTGAAATTTTCTGCTTCTCCACTGTGTTCATTGTGTTGTGAGATGTCTCCCACACGTAGATGGAGACATATGGGAAGAAGACCCCAAGGGGATGGAGGATGCCTGGTTGAAGCACAGGTCCCAGCAAGTAAGAACATTATAACCAGCAGGCAGGATCTCGCATGGCTACATCATCAGGAGGCTGTGGCTTGGAAACAAAATCATGAAGACTCAGAGTTGAGTGGTGCCACTGAAGCCAATGTAAAAATATCAAACCTCTGCAATTGGGGCCTGGGAAATTAATGATGAAGTTCCAATTGTCATTGACTTCTATTTACAGAGTCTGTTTGAGAAGGATTTCCTGCATTACAAAGGTGATGTCCAGATACCAAAGTCTAATGGTTTTTTCCATCATTTATACTTCTTTGATCCTTAAGCACGCACAAAGATAGAACCTTAATTCAGATCGCCAAAGTCTTTAGTGTGTCACATTTCTTTTTCTTCTAAATGGACATAAGGGGTTGCTCAGAGAGCTATAGGAATTGAAATGGATTTTGTATTCTCTTTCTCTTGGTCGCTTGAGGACACAGTGGTAAACAAAGAAGAGAAACTGTGAATTCTGATGTTTGCAGTAGGGTAAGTAATTGAGAACTGTTCAGCGTACAGGGGGAGTTCTCAAGGTTGCTGCTGATAATAACAGAAGCTCGTAATTAGTAGTATTACTTTGTTTAGTCTCACAGATGAATGTGACTTTCTTAGAGTTTTTAAAGTATTAATATTATTTCAGACATATTAGAATGTTTCTGGTTTGGTTTTGTCTATGCTTTTTATATAGGAAATTAGGGAAGACACATGAAAGAGGCTTGGAAGGAAAGGGAGGAAGCCCATAAAGAGCAAAACAAAAAATATAAAAGCCCACAGTGGAGAAAAAGGCAAGAAAAAAGAAAGAAAATGAATCCTGAGATAAATAACATATATCAAATCTCAAAAAGCTATACTGCAAATACAAAAAGATCCCCAAACAAAAAGGCTAGATATGGCATATAGCTGTTTCTCGATATTCTCTCATTGCATGGCTTCCCTTTCTACATCCTCCAGATTAGGGTGAGTAACCTTATTTTAGTAGCAGAACTAGTAACACATAGCACACAGAAAAAAGGTAGTAGTGGCAGCTAGTAAGAATTATGTTACCCGTTATGGGTAAGTGACCCAATTGCTTCACCCATGAAGGGACTGGGACTGTGTGGTTAGGAGTGTGATATAGATCTATAACCTGGCTAGTGATGTCTTACTGTGGGAAATCTGTCTGTACAATACTTCAGAGCTCTTCAAAAGGGTTTTCTGTTCTGCTTTTTAGGTAAACAGTCACAAGGTGCAATCTACAATATGCCATGGTTTTGCTTTAGAAATTCTACTTTAGGAAAGGGAATAAGTAACGCCATGACACATAATTATACATTATGTGTGTTTCAATTTCTCAGCTAAAATATTTGAAACTTTAATATTTTAAAACTTCTTTTCTCTGGAAACTACAGACTACACGCTGTCATTATTTCTTTCCTTTTACATTTATATTCAAAACCAGAGTAATTAAGAATCACAATTTATTTCCCATAAAACTAGGCTCAAGCCTCTAATAAAGTAATATTTTTTTTCTCACCTTCTATGGTTTTGGTGGATTTCATGGGAGTGTTTTTAAGAAGCTGCATAAGTAGTGACATGCAACAATAAAGATCTAACAAGTCGTAGTGGGTGGAAATCAGCTTTCTGCTTTAGGGGACTTTGAAGTGATTGCTGATGTTGCAGTGAATTTGGTTCACAGCATGTTAACCTCAGAGAAACAGCATACTTGTATACAATACCTTATGAGGTCAAAGGAGCATGCCTTTACCTCTGTCTTGGATGCCAAGTTCAAAGAGCTGACATCCACCCTTCTCATCCTCTCTTGTGGAAAGCAATTGACCTGGAACTTTATGTTTCTAAAGTTCTGGACTGTTGTAACCTATGTATAGAAAAACACCTACTAGGAATGAGTAGGGACTCCCGAGACACTAGCATATAAAAACATCTTGACTTAAATGGGGAGGAAGTTGTTCTCTGGTTGTATTGCCAGTGCCACAATATTTTTCTTCACATTAATTCTGCTTCATGTCTGAAATGTTACTCTGGGAACGGCTGCCAGATGTTGTTTGGATGAAGGTGACAGAAAATGTTATAATACTAGATGAGTCTGGCATACATGCATCACCTATTATAAAGCTCTACCTGCAAGAGCAGTGATAATTTACACAAACTGATGAGCTTTTCCTGGAGGAGAAGCTATAGCCTGCACTGCATAAGTAGCATGAAATTCTATATACCACTGAGAGCTCACTGTGAGCATGTATCTAATAGCAAATTTATGAGTAATGGTATAAATTAATGCTGAAAATATTAAGAAGTTTTTAGCCTTGAGAAAATGTAATCTGGTGTTTCCAGTGCTCAGTCTTAAGTACAAAAGTGTTTGGTAGATCTGATCATAAAGCAAAGATGACTGTATAGATGATTCATAGTCCTTTCTGTAGCAAACATTTCAAGAGAAATATTTTATTTTAGCTGATTCTTTTTCCTCCTACAGTTGATCATAGCAATAATTTGCTTTTTGTTACTCTGCATTCCTTCTTCTGCCTCCTTTTTCCCCCCCCTTTCCTTTCTGCCCTATATTCTATTTTATATTTGCCAGTGAAAAGGAGAACAGAAAATAATGTGTTGTCAGATGTTTCCAAAACAAAAAATACATGTTGGCAATAACTGAAGAAGGAAATTGCTGGTATGACCCTTGGTTCCACTATTATCTGTATACTATCATCTATTCATCTAAAAATATATGTGGAATTATATATTGACATACAGATACCTGTACATATACAGACACATTTGCAGAGAGTGCACATAGCACATTGCTGTGCACTATAGCTGAGGTGTAAAGCATCTAGGAAGGCATTTAAATTACAGTACTCCTATTTTAAGTCCCCAGAGTAATTCCACTTTAAGTGAGATTAAGATCCAGTATAACTATTATGAATGGGACTATTATTCAAGTTAGATGACAGTTCCCATTATAAAGCCCTGATTTTGATGGCTTATAATTTTGCTGAACTTTAATCTTTCAGGCTGACATGTTCCTCACTGGCAGGATGGGGCTGGAGGCTATATGGTTCAGAAAGATGGTTCAATTGTCAGAAATACAGCCTATCTCTGTTAAGTTTTATCTCTTCACAGCATATTCTTGTTCCACGTCACCAATTTCAACAGCTATTCCATTGGCCCTGGGCTCAGTCTTTCCTTGATGCCTGTCAACAGAAAGATGAGGGTCAGGGCTGGACATGAAAGAGCGAGATTGGTGAGGACGCTGATGGGAAGGTAGTCCTGCTCCTGTTGTGAACTCTGTTGAGTTCTCCTTTTGCTTCCTCTTCCCATTTAATATTTGAACCCTATATTTCCAGTCTCAATGGAAGGACAAAGGATGAACCACTTTGCTGCCCCTGTTACTTCAAGAGAATAAATGTATATATCTATTTCAGCCAACAGTGATAAGGCAAAACTTGATGTGACACAACCAACTTATGCCAAACCAATTTGTACTCCTCATTTTCTGAGGCCTGAGGATCAAACTTGCAGAACTACCAAGTATTCACAGATTCAATTGCCATCAAGAGAGTTTATACAGTTAATTACAATACTAACTAACCTAAAAATAGCCCCAAAACACAAATCGGTTGTCTCAGTGGGAAACCAAATCTGAGAGATAATTCTGACTGTCCACAATGTTATGAAACCAAGTGCTTCATCTTTTGCATGGCTTCCAGATACTAGTGTGTTGAAGAACATGGCAAAATTAATGAAGATATTGGTAACACTGTCTGCAGTTCACAGTAAATAGACATGACTACATACAGAAGAAAAAAAGAATAAAAATATTGACCAGCTGGTCAATAAAAGTGCCATCCATTCTGTACATTGAATGGGACAAGGATTTGTTACTGTGGATCATATGGAGACTTCTGACTAACAAACAGTTATGGGTAACTTGTGTAACATTTTCTCCATGCTTGACTTCATAGACTTCATTTGGTATGATACAAATAAATTGTGGATTTGTGTACTTTTGCAGTGAAAAAAAAATCTAGCAATTGAACCAGTGCAGACCAAACCAATAATTCTGTGTTGTACACAGGGGGAAACAAGAGCAAATTTTTTCCGTTAATGAGAAATTATGGCTCTTTTTTCAGTTCTGCATTGAACAAGAAATGTTATATTTTCGTCACAGATCTCTAAATCAGCGTTAATATTACCTTGTCAAAAAGTTTGCTGCTTGAAGTTAAACATTCATCCACACAGAGCACAACCACAAAACAATCAAGAACTGTAGATCATCAGTTCCTGTGCATCTGTACTATTCTCACAGCATTTTGGGATGCATAAAAGGTATTGTAGGCTAAAAGATACAGGTGTCAGTTGCCTGCAGGAGCTGTGCTGGCAGCATGTATTCAGAAAAAAGATTGCTTCAGAAAATTTACTCTTCAACAAAATAGAGAGGAAGCTGTTTAAACATGAGAGAAGACCACACATCTGCTGACTCAGCACAGAAGACCTGTTTTAACTTGGAACCCCAATGTAACTTCTTCAATTACAAAACCTCATAATGTCTGGGAACTGAGCTTGGCCTAGTACACCACTGATCTGAACACAGAGATTAATATTTTAGAAATTCAGGCTGGCAAGAAATAGAATCCACAAAATCAAGGCAAGACAAAATGAATTAGAATATCCTGCAATTTTGAGTAATGCACATATGATTTCTTGTTCCTACTGCAATACTAGCTATCAAATAAAAACAATTTGTATGAAAATGTGCTATTACTGGCTCATCAGTAATCATACAGAACTTTTTCAATGTTGTTCCTTTCTCTGCTTGCTTTTCTGACACTGTTTATGTGCAGAAGTTTGTTTCCTAGTTTATTCCAAAATCTGTTTCTTCCATTAATTCTTTTAAAATACCTGGGAAAGCAGGCACTGATGTCAGCTCATCTTCAATTCACATTATACAGGCTATTCCATAAATGAAACAGAGAATAGTGTATCAAATTTAATAATAGGTGGCATAGATGGGCTGCTAGCTATAATGGGGTAGGAGTCTAAATAAGATTTTGCACAACTGCTACCCCTGATGTAGAAGCTCCCAGCTCTGCCAGGATTGCTTGCTCAGTACCATGACCACCAGCCCATGCCATTCCCTCCACTCTTGTGCTCTACAGAATAGACTCATAACCATCTACACTACTTAAGTTGGTTCCCTTTCCCTCCCTTTCTCCTACCACAGTTCTTCAGAAATTTAAGACCAGGAACCTCTACCAGTCTCTCCATAAAAAACTCATCTTCTCACACCAAGATCCTTTTGCCTTGCTGTGTGTGGGACACAGCCCAACACACCAGGAGCCTTTACTTTTTCTTGTTTTACTCCACTTCAGGTAAAGGTTTCCAAGACGGCTGTGTTCCTGCTGTGCTCTGAGTGGTTCACCTCTGGAAGACATCAGCAGCTCCCTAAATCTACCTGCAAGCTGGGTATTCAGAGAAGTAAGTTAGCAGTGATGACTGGAAATTTTTAGCTCTGAGGCACTTCAAGTAAGTGCAGGTCAATTGTCTGGGCATAGATGTCCAATACCTTTTTTGATAACTCATTTTGCCCCAAATATGTGCCCACAGAGGCTGCATACAGAAGACTGGAGAAACTCATTTTTCTAAAATGAAAGGCAGGAGGATATCCCAGGGCATCTAAAATGTTATCATACATGTGTGTTTAGCCGACTAAATGTGTGGTCTTACCCAGTAGTTTTCAGCATGGACTGGAGATTTCTCTGTTCACTAATATTTGCATCTCCCTTTTTGAGATACATTTGGGAGATGGCTATTAGAAGGGAAATTGCCTTCAGAGCCTGGTGCTCTCAGAATGAAATACCTGATGCTAAAATATTTATGTGGAAGACACAGATTTTTTCCATTAATCCAGTTACACTCAAGCAGCCTCAGATATCACTCAAAGCTAATGGTATACGTCACACAATCTGTTCTGAAATGAGCACAGTCACCTACTTTATCTAGACTACATTCAAAGACACACAAACACATGCATATATATATTTACATATATGCACATATGCATACATGTATAAATACATATATATATATAACACAAACAATATAGCTATATAAAAAGAATTATAAACCCCTCTGTACATAAAGGCAGCCATAAGGAAGAATTTCAGCAATTCAGAGAAGAGTGTGAGCTTCTCAGCTATTTCAGGCTAACCAATAAATGAAAAAGATTAATGTGTTAACTACTTTCTCAAGTAGAGTCTCAGGGGATGTTGAGAGGAAACATATGCCAATAACTGTAAAGGGTGACTGCTGCTCACTTTCAATTGCAGAATATATGAATAGGTTTGGGTTTTGGTTTTTCTTAATACTGTTTAAACTAATACTTTAAAAAAAACAATGTAAAATGCAAATAATAGAGTACTGCAACACTCATAACTACTGTAAATATGCAAAGGCTGTATATTTGAGTACTGTCATAATATTTATTTTAGAAAGCTCAGAAACTACAGTTCCAGTACCTGTATCATTATTTCACTATTCAGCAGCCACTGCAGTTATATGTCAGTTTAAGAGTTAATTGACTACTGCTCCTCTTATTTCCTGTGTCTCTGTCCTTCATATTTTCTACGTTGAATTCCCTAAAAAATTTGGTTTTTCCAATGAATTCTTGCTGTTCTCATCTTTAGCTCTACAGGGCTGGGCAAGCCTAATATTAAAAAATAAAATATTTTAACCATTAAATTTACTACAGACCTTACAAATGTGAAAATATTTATAACCATGTACTTAATGGAATTCCATAGCCCACAGAACACAGTGCTCCCTAGTCTAGGAGCACACACATAGTTATATGCTGGAGTTTGTCAGTTCTGTACTCTGGTATTCTGGACTATGATGTAAATTCCACTTACAAAGGAAAAACAACTGTTGTCTTTCCTCCTGCTTTAGTGTCCATACATTATGGACACCAAGGTCGCACTCAAATATTTCTAGTCATCTTCTTACCATAAGTGTTGAAATCTTTTTTCTATTTATATTCCAGTAGATTTGTCAGATCCTAAAATATGACAGACATGAAAAGTTTCCAGAGAAAATATGAATGTTTTTTCAGGATTTCTCAAATGTGATGATTACATAGATATTTATGTTGCTTAAAACAATCAGCTTGCATCTATTTCTTCCTATATTATTTATGATCCAATATGCCTCATTTGTATGACAAGATATGTTCATTTGCAGTGAAAAGGGTTACCAGCATCCTATATTGTTGTCCTAAAATCATCTCTTCTTTGTTACAATTTGAGTAACTGTTAGGAAATTACAACCACAATTGAAGGAAAATTTGGAGTATTAGAGGTATTAAGTCTTTATAATTTTCTTTAAAAATGGCTGAACACCTCATTAGCTTCATCACTGAAAAAGGCTACAGCAACAACTCAACAATTATGAGAGATGGCTTCTGGAGGACAGATTATGTAGGTCTCTGCTCTAGAACATACTGTGAAACAAAAAGGAATCCACAGGGAATTCAGGTTTTCATTCATTATTTCATTCATTATTTTCACTTATTTTGTTATTTTCTTGAGGTAGTTAAAGATTTCTTCTTTTATTACGAGCAAAATAAAAATTAAATTTGTAATAAGATGCATTTCTTTTAATCTCAAATTTAATCAATGGCTTTCAGTGCTGTTTCTATGTTTTTATTAAGCTTGTTCTCAAAGCTCACGTGAACTGAAAAGTCATCCACGTGCTTCCATTTTCTAACAGCCTTTCAAAGTCTTCCTCATTACTGTGCAAAAGCTTATTACATTTTGATACCACTATCCTGTTATATTATCTTGATAAATTTGTTCATAGCTGTACACCCATTTTCCTGCCTATCCTTGTTGTTTAGGCAGTAGATTCTCTGTTATAAGGGCAGTGCTTCACCGACCATGTGTTGTATACCATACAATACCAAACCTAACTGGAGTATCAGGTCACTATTCTCATAAAAATAAGTGCTGGAAAATGCAGAAGACTGCGTATCGAACTCAGTATTACTTTTCATTCCAGGTGAACTTACTGAGCTAAACTATGTGCCTGTGCATTTTGAGCTATAGTTTAGGAACCAATTTTGATCTAGGTTCATTCATTGCCTGACATTCCATCAAGTATTTCTATATTTGGGTCCACTTTAAAATCAGAAGAAATCTGATTCTTTAAAACAGCCATTTCCGAGACTGTAGTAAAGATGGCTTGGAAAAGCACCATTAATAACAAAAGTGTTAAACATTCTTATTTACTTTGTGGCTGTTGTTGTCTTTTCATTATTTGAGAAATTTCCAGAAATCAATTTCAAATTTAGCAAGCACATTGCAGAACCTGAGATTAAGCAGTTTAAGCATGTTTTTCAGAGGTTTCTTCTGATGTAGTTCTCAAGTGGTAGGCATGTGCATTTCTGGATTTGCCCATGTTTCTAATACTTTTGTTGCAGCAGTGTCCTAAGGTTAAAGCATCAGCCATCTGCTGCTTTTTGAATATGCACTTAGAAACCCATAATAGGTTAAAAAATAGAAGTAAAAGAAGCTATGGGAAAAACATTTCAAGAAAAATATCAGACCAAATAATAATATAGCAAGGCACAGATTTTTTTGGTTTAGTGCAAAACAGAGGGATGAAGGAGAACTTGGGTATGAAAACACACAAGGAAACAGTACCTGCACCAGTGATAGAAGAAAACAAATAAGGAAAGTAATTGCAAGAGAAGAGGAATTAATTTCAATCTTTCTGCAAAATCACAATTTTGATTCAGCTCAAAGTGTTCTGGAAATATTTTAGTTCTGCTTCATACCATTAAAACAATGTAGGCCAATTTTTAGGAAAAAAATGCCATTTTGAATCAAAAAGTCAGTGTTTCATTTTATAAATGTCAAAATGAAATGGTTTGGCATTTCTGAAATGAAACATTTCATTTCAGAAAGGTCAAAATGATATGTTTTGACATCTTTTAAATTCCTCCCCTCTTTGCTCTGACCAGAACTATTAACCAAATTCAACTTTTATTAGTTTGAGGCCCCTTTAAGCTCAATTTTCTATCCTAACTGCTAGTCATAAAATAAAATTTGCTCGGTGTCATTACAACAAAAAAAAACAATACAATCTTTAAAACTATGCTGTAACTGCTTCTGCTTGGATACTTGCTATCACCCTTCTGCTTAGACACTGCCTCCAGCCTCACAGTATCCACCCACATACTTTCACAGCTGTGAGAGTTGGCTTTTCTCTACTGCATGCCTTAAATTAAAGACGGTAGCAAAGTCAAAGGCACAATATCTCAATTAAACCAGAAGCTGGACAGAGAATTACTTGTGCTAATGGACACTTCTCAACATTTTAATAGTGCATATATATCGCCCAGGTGTTACAATTACAGTCACTATAAAAATGCTTATAGAAGAATAAGTGCACCATGTGAATCTAATGCAGGGTAATCTGTCCATTGCCCTTAGCAATAACATGTCAGCACTTCTTTTCTGTGTCTCATGAGCAGTCCAAACTCAACCCCATATTGTTAGTTTAGCATCTTATGAATAAATAAATCATATTAAGCACTGCAGCAGAATTGAGGTCAAAACAATGAATAAGTATAAATAAGAGAAGTTGTAGTGTCTTGCTTGCTGACTTGTTAGAAGATATGCACAAGATACTTATAGATCACCTTACCACTATCCTGCCAGTCATCACAGCAGCAGCACAGGGCAGGCAGAGGACAAGAGCAATAACATTGTGCTTACTGCTAATGGACTGCACCAAGATTTACAGCATTATCAGACAGAAATATCTAGCCAGTTAGTCAATGTTTCTTCCATGAGTGTTCCCAAAACAGCAGAGAGAATGAAAGGGAGTTATTCCTTTTGCATATGTTAAGGACGAATCCAAGGAAAACAAGAAGAAAGGAAGGGAAGCTGTGACTTTCCCCTTCACCCCCAACCATACAGGGTAAGAAATCCTGATGAATGGCACAGTTCATATCTTTCTGCCCATGATCCAGCTGAAAGAATAGAATATTTTTCCTCAAGGTATTTCCTGAAATTTCCTTCCTGACAAGCCCACACAACCGGAGTAGAAAAATCTACATATGTTCAGGAACTTCAGTTACTCAGGGTTTTGTTGGATTTGGTTTGTTTTGCTTTTGTGGTTGTTCTTGGTTTGTTTTGTTTTTTTTCTTTAAGAGAGTATTTAGAAGCTTTTGGCATAAAAAGCCTGCAGAAAATCTTAAGAAGGCCACAGATATATTTAGCAATGACTCACTTACTGGACCTTGCTAAATGTGACTGTAAAGAAATTTTCTCTTTTGGTCCATTCCATGCCTGTCCTGTCCATTCACCCCTGATGAGAATATCTAGCTCCTTTCCACATACTCAAGTAAAACAGTGGTGCTTGCATCCTCCTTGTGCCCTCACAACTAGCAGATTGTCAGTATGTGCTGGAGTTAGCTATCCTACACCGAATCTTCTGGAATCCTTAGACTGATGACTTTCAAGCTCTTAAACCTGGGTATGCAATGCGTTGTGCATAATGTTATCTGCTGACAAAAAAAACAAATAGCATGTTATTAAAGTTTGAAAGGCTTTATCTATTTTTCATAAGCATCTTAATAGGCACTGCTGTTCCCTTCTGCCTTCCGTATGCTCAACAGCCAGACTGATCTCAAAATGGACACTGTATACTTGGACTTGCATTAGAGCATACCTCGCAGAGCTGCTAACAATTAGACACAAGTGCCTAGATCTTAACTTCCCAGCCAGGCTTCAGGGTTACTAAAGAATTGGAGCCTGAAGGGATTTATTTTTCTCTTTTTCTTTTTTTTGTTGGTGGTGCTCTAAGGACAGATATTGAGCCATAACGGCACTTGCCTCTACTTGCTATTCTCACAGCCATTTTAACATTCCTCTATTTTCTATTTGGGAATACCACTTTTAATAGTGATGTGAATGAACAAGTTCAAACATTAGTGCTGATGGAGCATGGAACCTCTGTGGTAATGTCCAAGCTCCTCTCCCACAGCTTCACCAAGTAAGTGTCATAACATGTCATATTGTAATATCACCCATAAGTGGTGCTTCACAAAACTGCAACAAGCTATTATCACCTGAGACATTTCTTAGACTTTCCTCTGGTGAAAACAAAAACAATTTAGACTTGGCCGTTCAGTTAGTTTTAAATATATCTATATATGTATATGTACATTTTCAGAATACAAAAATGAAATTTTCATTCAAACAAAAATTTTCACCAAGCTTTTATCAGAATAAAATAAGAAACTGGATCTTAATAAACAAAGTGCATCTTACTAGACCTTTGTATTCTTTTAGAAAAGATTGGACACTCTATACTTCTAAATGAAAGGGCTCCAGGTCTGTAACCCAAGGACAAGCAATTCATAGCAATTCTACCCGATATTCACAAAGAACACAAATTGTATCTTTAGTGCACACTGACCACATCTACATTGTACAGCATTTGGCCTTGGCTCTGCGCAGGCAATATGCCAGTTAATGTAACAATCAGTTTGGTTTGGTTTCCACTCATGTAGGAAATAACATAAGGTATGCTGGACTCACCAAGATGTTTTTATGACATGAGGTTACATGAACATCTTTCTGAGAGCCATGACATCTAAGTTATCACTGGGGAACTACACGGAATGACGGGGGACAAACCTGCTGCTGTTTTCCTCATACCGTTTTGGTATCAGCATGAACTATTCCCAGCAATACCCTGTGTTTTGTTTTAGAATAGGATAGCTGAGACACTCTAACAAAGAGTTACGGAACTGCCTGACAGGTTAGTGGTGATGATAGCCAAGGAGGCAAACTTCATCCCAGCCTTCTTTTTATTTGCAGTATGACTGCAGCCTTAGAGACATTAGTCTTGTTGCACTTGTAACATATACATTTCACATATGTTAGAATGCAGTAATTTCACATATTACCAAGAGGAAAAGGGGGAGAGGGTGGAGGGAGAGGGCAGTGGGGGGTGTATAAGGGGCACGGAAGAGCAAGTCAGCAATCAAAATAATGATGTAGCAAGACAGGGAGTTTCCTCTCAGAGCCAGAGCAATCATAGCTTTCCTTAGGGCATGCAAATGCTTTCACCTTGCACTTAGGAGTTAGGAATAACATAACTGTTTCAGTGGCTCATTGTAGGAATTTTCTGCAGTAACTTGTGTACCCTCTACCACCATTTCTTTCTTGTCAGATGGTTCATCATACACACATATCCCCATCTTTTAAGTAAAGATCTAATCTATATTTTCTCAATGACAGAAAATGGCATATGTCTTTTTTTCCTTGGATGCTACCTTTCATGTTGCAACATTTGTAAGGAAACCCTGAACAAACTAAAAATAAATAAATCAACAAACTATTTACAGTAGTAATGTTTCCACTTCAATTCACTAACTCAACCTTAAGCTATATGCATTAACTACATCAATGGATATCGCAAAGCCTAGTTTCCTATTTCAGCCAGATCTCTTTTGTAAAAAGAATAGAGACAAATCTCAAATAATTTTCCTTTTATGAAGAAATAGAAGTCTTTCTCTAGTCAGAAAAACTAGCCAGCTTTCTCCTTAAAAAGGTGTGAGAATCATGCCTGGCACTTACCAAATACCAAGTAAGTATCTTGCAGAGAGAGGGCCATTGCAGCCTCAGGGTTGTGAGATGATTCACACAAGACTCCATTTGCATGAGGGTGATCAGTCAGGATAGGGTCCCCCCATTCCTCAGGACAGCTTCAGAGTCTGCAGCACACATACTGCTAACCTCCAGCTTGCTCAACACCATTACAGAACAGAAGTCTTAGATCATATGGCATTTTCTTCTGTTCAGACAGATGTTTTCCTATTCACTTGGCTAGACTGCCTGGGTTTGGCTGAACTTCGTTTATGCCTGAGCCCTTCTGCTACTGATAAAGAACAGACAAGAAAACGCTGGGCTGGTTTCTTTCCATGTATTTGAGGCTATACAGAAATTTTGAAGGAACTCAGTCAAAATTATGTGTCTTTAAAATGTCTTTGCGCATCTGTGTTATGTGAGCAGGATAAACTTTCTTTTTACTTATGATATGATCAAAGTTTCTCTTCAGTGCAAACTATGTATCATCCAAACATGCACAACTTCATCCTACTGAATGGATGGTTAGGAAGGATTATATTACCCAAGCCGAAATTAATAGTAAAAAATGGACCTGAAAGAAATCATAAAAAATATTAGAGCACTGTTTTGGCTGGAAAGGAAGTACATGCATAAACTCTTTGTTGAGTAAGAGCCTTTTGTGTGTGTGTAGCAGATATAACTACCTTGTGTTACTGAGATGCAAAGAAATGTATTCAAATTTCAAACTGAGAACAGTTTGTCTTTTCAGTAAATATCTAAAATGAAGGTTTAATCCAGTACTTACAGGAGCTTACAGGATCACTTTTATATATGCAACAAGGAAAAGTATGCCCATGCTGACATGTTCAGTAGCTATATGAGTTCAACAGACTGAGATTTTGTGACATTTATATTCCAAGATATGACAACTCAGTAGATAATGATCTCTTCAATTCCACAGCTAAATTCAGCAGATCAAGGCAGGTAAGAAAATTGGTTCTATGCCTTTCAGGTCAATAAGTCATGAATTGCCAATATTCCATGAAAGAGAAAAAAACCCCAAGCAAACAAAAAAACCCACAAAACCAAGCAAAACAAAAAAATCATAACCTGTCTCTATTTCAGCTTTGTAACAACTAGCCAGTTATCCAATTGATTAATGCATTTTGAGGGAAAAAAAAGACTATGTAAAGATTCTAAGATATGGGTGAGGAAAACAAGCAAAATATCAATACAAATATTCAAGATTAACAAAAAACAAAAAATAGAAAAAAGACAAAAGAATATGCACCTGCATCTCTGAAAAATTGTAACATCCAATGGAAACTTATACAGGATGAAAACTATAAGGTGTTAATGACATGATAATATCCATCAGTCACAGACAGTAAATGCAGGACGCAGAGGAGTGTCATTAGAGGACGGTTCATTTTCTTGCCCCTACTCATCTGCTGCAAACAAAAATTCAAAAGGCAACATGAAGGAGGTCAGCATGTGGTACCTCTGGAGAGGGCTGTGCCAGGAACCAGTGAGGGGTTCAATTTAGTCAGGAAACGCAGGTGAAATGGGGTCTGAGTTCTTATAGCAACAAGGTCAAAATTTACAAGGAGACAGAAGAGAAGATTTTTAGGGTTTTTTTTTAAATCCAGCAGTCAGAAATCCCAGTTTGATACCTAAGGATAAAACTAACAGCTGGAAATATCTTGGGAAATTTCCTATCAAGAATAATACAAGTAAGGAAAGAACATATATCTGATAGTATACCCATTGAATGTAAAATTGCTCTGAAAAGATAATTTTTAATTTTAACCTAATTATTCCAATAAATTGCTAATAAATTTATTCACTAAAATATTTACCTAAGTTGGTGCATTTAGACAATATGCACGCACACATCTGATGTGATTGATGCCAAGCAGAATTTTGCCTTTGATTTAACTCCTGCTTTATTAAAATAATTAAGGGAAAGAAATAAAAGTAAAAAAAAAAAAAAACAAACCAAAAACAAACCCAAAAAAAACAGAACCAAAAGTATTTTTAATAAGAAAAACGGGTGGGATGAAAAAGAGGAAAAGTCAATCAGCTAACACCACACAAGATGAGGAAGAGCACATCACAGGTTTAATATCACAAACTTTTTAGCAGTTCAGAAGGATACATGTAGATTCCTATTAAATAATTGAGTCTGAGCATCACCTTTTCAGGCTAGAGAGGTTTTTTTCTATAGGAAAAAGAAAGCCAGTTACAGAATGAAATGTCTGACCTCTCCTTGCTCATATCCTCTGTTTGATTTTCACTAGTTATTTATAAAGGATAATTTAGATTAGCATCTGGTAGGACACGAATAATGTTTAGTTTTGATGCTGTATTTACTGCAGTTCTCCATAAGAGGTTATTGGTTTTGTTTAAGACTTACCATGAGCCAGTTTGCAACCTGAATAATGCAAGAGGCTTATTGAAGACAAGATCACAATTTCCCCTCTCCCTGGACATATTTGAACAATAATGTGAAGGAATAAAGTCACCCTGAGTCTTATTCCCGGATCACACAAGGAGAAGAGGTGAGGAACAGTAAAAAGATTTCCCTCTTGAGCACTACAGTTTGCACAGTAATCTGTTTTGTGAATGTTAGAATACAAAACATCTGAAACACTTTGCTAGAGACAAACACAATGGCAGCTGTGCTCTACAGAGGATGTGTCCAACATCATAGTTAAAATACATGTCTGCTGAAAAGCAGCATTTTAAGCTCAGGCACGGTACCATGTTTAAACTTAAACAGGAGAAGTTCAGGTTAGGTACAAGTTCTTTGCTGTGAGGGTGGTGAGGCACTGGCACTGGTTGCGTAAGGAAGTGGGGAATGCTCCATCCCTGGCAGTGTTCAAGGCCAGGTTGGACAGAGCCTTGGGCAAACTGGTCTAGTGTGAGGTCTCCCTGCCCATGGCAGGGGAGTTGGAAATAAATGAGGCCCTTTCCAAACCTAACTATTCTGTAATTCTATGTCTGAAACAGGACTGACTGGGAGAAGGGTCCCTTTTCTTTTAGCCCTTCAGAGAAGAATGCTTTCCAACTTGTGCTACCTCTACACATCTTGCTTGTACACTGATCAGGTGCAAGTGAGCAGCCTTTTGCTCTATCATGTCACACTGCCACAGATCAGGCAACTCATGTGTGAATGAGGGCTGTATTTGGCATTAAAATGTTGCTGTGCTGGCTTTCCTGCTTTAGAGAAGTCTCTTTAAGGCAATTTTTATCTGTTTATTTTTGTATCAGATAGTAAAATTAATTAGCTTTATTAAAGAGCAAGCAATCTGATAGTCAAGAAAACACAGCAGAGTAGCAAGATTCCAAAAATATGCCTGACATCTGGTATTGCTTGTTATATGTACTTCCTTACAAAACATAGCTGCAGCTGTAAATTTGTTTCTATAGGCAAAATTGATGCAACACTTTACTCTGTTTATATAAAGTATTTGCAGTTCTTGATTCATTAATTAACACATTGATTGGAATATCTGTAAACTGGGCTAAGACTCAATTTTTTGAACCTTTTAGATTTGAGATGGCTTTCTGTATTTCCTACCTAAGAATACACTGTGCCTCCATGAGAAGTTATTTTATAATACACTTTCTAGAAAAGAACCACGTGTATTTTTATATTGGCTGAAACTATAGTTTAAGACTAGGCTTAGAATGGATAAAATCTCAGCATTAACTGACTGATTATGACAAAGAACTTCAGATATGGGTGTTTACCCAGACAGCATGGCAATAGAGCAGTTAACAGTAAGGCTATTTCTGGACTAGTAAGCAGATATTGAATGTTTCACTTTGCCATTGCTGAAAAATGTGTAGCATACTCTATACAACTGCTCCTTTTAAATCATTTGCTATCACCACAACTGCAAAGAAACAGTTCTAGCATGCAGGCCAGTCAACTTTTATGTTTACAATGAGCATTCTAAATGTTCCAACTCATTCATAATTCAGTTACCTGGCTCACAAATTCTCCACAAACAAATATCTTGGGACACTCACATTTCCTGGTTTAGACATGACAGAGAACAACAGGTATATTTTATCCATATTAAATCATAAATACCTGTTACCCACTATTGTAGAACATGTCTCAATGTTATAGTTCAATAGCTATAACTTTGAAGGCTTTTTTCCCTTGAACAATTAGAATGAAGGAATAAGTTGAAATAAAGCCTTCAAACTCATTTGGGCAAATGTTGATCTGCTGTAGGGCACTGCACTTCTAGACAGCTCAACAATTGCAGCACTTTTTATCCAGACTGGAAAGCTACTGCTTGAAAGCATACACCCAATTTCTTCCTTGGCAGCAAACTTGCAGTTCATTGTCAGAAATGTAAGGACTGTTGAGAGTAGTACGACATCATAAGCTCATTCTTATTCAGGCTTTCACCTCTCTGATGATGCTCCCTTGATGTGGCCTTTGTTTAGCAACCTAAGTGCCCTATGCAGCTAGGAGACAGAATCATGCTTAGGACTGCTGACTCAAAATAAGTTTGGTATAGATTAGGCAAGCACTCAAAACAATATTGTTGTACACTCACACAAAGCAGGTAACAGGTAACAGAGTCTTTGATACTAGACGATAAAATTAAGCATAACCTGAAACAACCTAAACTATAACCACAAAGATATAATAGTAATTTTGAGCTTCATATTAGTCTGTATTTGACTGAAACAAGAACTCTTTTAATTGGATTATAAAATTGAAATGCAATGTCATACACTTCCTAGCACAATGCCATTCTTATTTTCTCAAACTGTCTTAGCATTCTCTTTTTGAAAGTTACTTATATATTGGGGATGTATTCTACTCAATCACCTTGGCAACACGAGTTATTCCCTTACAGAACATACTGTATTTTCATATTTTTATAATAATAATAATGCATAGCTATTATTATCTGAAAGCAGCAAGAGAAGTGGTGCCTTTGTCCCTGAATTTTGCAGGTTGTCATCGGGACAGGATGACAGCTCTCAGCAACTTTTCTTTTTTGATGTACATTTATTTTATTGCCTTATTTAAAAAAGTTCCTAAAACTTCCTAAGTTCCTAAAATTTAAATGTAAACTTAGATTCCAATTCAAAACAGGAAATAAATGCCTAGCACCAGATTTTAGTGGCATTTAGGTGCTTAAATCCAAAATTGTATAATCTCACATCCCACTCATCTCCCTTCAGTTAGAACTTCAGGGCAGGCTACCAGTGCTTCATTTCTGAAGTTGGAAGTGGATCTCCATATACAATTTCTTTATAACATGGAAACTATTCAGGATCTGACTGCTTGCTCTGTGTATCTCTTACAAATTGGCTGGCATCTCTTTCCCAGTGGAGCCATGAGAGCTGCTGCCCTTTTGGGGTACTGTTGCTTGGCTCATTGTAGGAAAATAACCAAAATTGGGAAAAATGAGGAAATATGGCTTCACAAAGTTCAGCTCAGAGGCTGTAATATTAGAGCAGCTTTGACAATTGCTGCTTTCAAGGCAAGACACAGTTGCTGCTTCCAGGGAAACAGACAAGGTCCGTATGAGTGTGGTGCAATATCCTTGAAATGGGGAGTAGAGTGGTACAGAGGTACCACGGCTCATCCCTGTTATCAGAAGTAAAGATAACCACATAGTTGCCATCAAGAAAGGTAGATTGCAACTGCTGTCTCAGCAATGATGGCAAAACCATGTCCTGTAGCTGTCAACTGTGTTTTGAGCATTTGATATAAATTTCAGATAGGTTAAGCTTTTCGTTATTTTCCAAATTTTTACATACAATGCCACTAAAAAAGCAAAGCATGTTATAGTTAAGATTAAAAGAATAACAACAGGCTCAAGCATTTTGCTGAGAACTCCTGTGGCAGTGGGTGACCATCCGAAAAGGGCGTCCCACCATCGGTGTTCCACATCCCCTTTTACTCGTTCTAGGACTCGGCATATTTCATCGGTGTTGTGATGTATGGTTATTAGAGTCTTTCTCCCACTGTCCCGAGCCTGTTTCAGTCATTCCTTCAAATCCTGATGTTGTAGTAGTTTCTTCGTTGGGGTAGAGTTCGTTTCCAATAGATACAGTTGATAGTTCTTGAATCAGAGTGAAATTCGATTGCAGCAGTTGAGAAGATATGACTGGTGCTAAATAAGTAAAACCACATCCTGTAATCTTAACAAAATTACACAAAGGTTTGAATAATTTTTCATATTTTCAATGACAATGTCAATAGATGTAGAATCACAAAAGGTTTTAAAACATACGCAACCATTACCAATATATACGAGTACGGTTTCAGTGTTTTCTTTAGGGAGAATTTCAAAATGACAGACGTCTTGCGCCTGGATGGTGTTGCCTTCACAAATGAATTCTTCTTGCTCTCACACAATGCATGAATTGACATCAATTGTTTGCCATTTGTTTTCATTTTTTTGGGTCCATACTCTATGCTCTAGAGGATAGAGTATAGTTCTGTTATGGTTCAATCCTAATGCAATGATTGGGTGTATTGTGAATACTATTATGGTTCAATCCTAATGCAATGATTGGGTGTATTGTGAATACTGAAGCATTGCATACAGTTAGCACAAAAGCTGTGGCTGTCCTGGTGGTGGAATCATAGGTAAAGTTTACTAAACACCACCAGGATTGAAATTTTTTCTCAAAGTCATTTGCGTTGTCCCAAATCACTTTTCTGATTTCAGTGGGTAAAGTGCCTTCTTCACCCTCCCTTACAATTGAAACAGTTATTGATTACATCCATAGCTAAGCTTGGATACAACTAAGAGCCAAGGAAACATTATTTTGGACTATATCAATTACATCTACAATCAGTTCATGATCTTTTTCATTAATCTTTTCCCATTTTGGTAATATGTCTGTTAAAAGCCATTGATTAGTTCCCAATGCCAATAGGGAAGATCGTAAAGGATGTTCCAGTTTATTCAAATCACTAGTTGCGGTGGTTAGTTTGTTCATCAATACTTCAGAATCCATGCTATTTAGAATTCCTAATCCTGTTCCCAGAATACCAATTAGGTCTGTTTTTGTTCGCTTCATGGTTCGTTTCAGCAGCCAGGTCGTCCATCCTTCATAAGAGGTTTTTAGAAATGGTGAGCAGGCTGACTGGATTCCTGAAACGTTATTTTGCATTAATAGCTCAACTCGTTTGAGAGACCATGACAGGATAAACAATATTTGTTGCTGGCTTGTGTTTCTGATTACATATGGTCCAATTTCAAAAATCTTTGGGTTAGTTATGTTGGGTGGTTTGGTGTTAAATGTTGCAACAGTTATTTTTAATTCTTCCCAATGTTTTGAGTAGGTTTCGTTACACATGATCCTGTAAGGATTTTGTACAGAGGTCAAATTTAACCAACAATCTGATTTTTGGTTTTCACATAGTATAATGGGACCTTGGGGTCTGATTCCGTAACTAATCACAGGTTTAATGAGAGATTTGCCAATCAATCTACATTGTATAGTGACGTCATCACCACGTGTCACATTGAAAAAGGGTACAATTCCATTTTCATTATTTAGGATGATTTGGGTGTCTGTGCCATGATATGTGATTATGACGACAAACGTCATTGAGGGGTTGGCTACAACTTTCATTTTGAATTTGAATGTCAGCCCCCGATCAGGTTGCTTTTGATACCAAAGGCATATTACATAAACGGGTTTAGTTCAGGTAAAGTTGTGCCAGCAGTTTCCTTGTTCATTGATGCAAGATTTGGTGATTTTAATGTTTACTGTACTGGGATCTAATGCGCTGCTGCTTTCATACCGTTTGCGACAGCAAATTATAATGGAGTTAGCACAGCTCCATTCTTTGGTGGGACAGAGTTTAGTTGTGATGCTTGGATTCAGTGTTGGCCAATCTACCTCCGGTAGGTTGCCAGCGATCGTAATTTGAGTAGCCTTTTCACGTGTCAACCCACTAATTTTCCTACATCTTATTTGGATGTTTTCTCCAATTGTTCATGTCAGAACATAAATCAATTCATTTCTGTCCCATTCCCACTCGTGTGAGTGGAACATTTCAGTGTCATGCATCACTACAGTGGCTAAATTTGGAGGGTTGCTGCTGGGGTATTGGCCCATGCTGCCTGTATATCGAATGAAAGCTTGGGACCATGGTCATTCTGCGTTTGTTAGGTTATGAGTTGAGGGTAAAGTGTAGAATAATGTTACAATCCCAATTTGTCAAATAGCTATAATATTAGGTCTGCCAATCATGTTTCCAGATTACCATAATCAGCAAAAATAGCACCACAGCCAAAATCAGTATTAACAAGGCCTGTATACAGTAGGCATATCCACTCATCCACATATAATTCATTCAAAATTCCTGTAAGAAAAAGGAAAGGAAACACGTGCTTGGTTGAGGATACAACCAGCAATGTTTGTTAAAATTAGGGTATCAACCACGGAGTACTGATTAGGTGTAAATGTAGCTAGCACCTTCCTGTGCAGCTAACAGAACTGCTCTCAGTTCCCCTGTCTGTGCACTTCCTTTTCCTGTTTCACTTAATTTTTTCCTGGTGGTTACTTCCAATGCTACTGCTTTATATTGCGACTCACTATTTTGTCGGTGGGATGATGCATCTGTAAACCACACTCCCTTTAAATCACTGTTCTCCTTTAGAGGAGGTGCTTCTTGGATTGGCGACAGTTTGCCAGGTAGGGTTCGGAATAATAAATTACTATCAATGTCCTTTTGTAATTTAGGTACTTTAATGTTGCCTTCTTTAATTGGCATAATCTCATTAATTCCTTGCAGATAAGCATATTGATATTCAGTGATATTTGGTGGAATAGGGATTTTTGCCAGAATTTTTACCAATGCATTATGAGCAATAGTAGGAGAATGTCTGTACCCTTGATGAAGCCTGTAAAAAGTATATTGTGTTCCCCACCAAGTGAAAGTGAATTGTGCCTTGTCTCGCTCTTCAGGAGGGATCATGAAAAATATATTTTTTATGCTTAACGCTGCCATCCATGAGTGTGATGCTCTCTGAATTTGAGTCACTAAATCTGCAATGTTTGGTACAGCTGCCGTTAAAGGTGCAGTGTTGGCATTTAATTGCCTGTAATCGATGGTGAGCCTCCATTGTCAATTCGGCTTTTTAACCAGCCAGACTGGAAAGTCATATGGTGACTGAGTGCAAGTAATTATACCTCGCTTCTCTAAATCCTTTACCATCCCATCAATTCCTTCCTGTGCTGCAGCTGGCAAAGGGTATTGTTTTGTGTTTGTGACTTGGGATGGGGAGAGAGGAATAGACACTTCTAACAGTCTCAGGTTTACAAAAGCAGAATCAACCCATGCCTGATTCCCATCGCTCCATCCTGCAAAACTCCACTAGGACCCATCAGGTAGTTTCCACGTCCCCCTGTATAACAAATCAAAGCCTAATATGTTAGCTCTGGCAGCATCAACTAGGACATTAGCACAAGTTAGTTTTTCCTCTCCTGGAAGCCACAGAGTTATCTTTGCTACTGGCCATTCCTTTACAACTTTGCGACGTTATGCCTAAAACCTCAGTCATTTGCTCCATTATTACAGACATTTGAGCACCTGTACCAGCAAGAAAGCCTGCATAAATTTTTCTCAGTCCAGTGGGGATAGATACAATTGGTTCAGAAGGTTTGTTAAAGAGCCCTTGTATAGCTGGTGTCTGCCATGCAGGGTGGTTCACTGTTCTCCCCGGGGATACACATTTTTTGGCTGGGGTTCTGACAGATCCATTAGGTCCTGTTTCGGTGTGGATATGCCTGACTGAAACAGAAGAATGTTTTTCCGGCAACAATCTCTTCCTGCGCTGTAATTCAGCAAGCAGATTTTTAAGGTGGTCTACTTCCGTTTTCAGTGGTTCACTTCTGCTTTAAGCTGGTCCACTTCTGATTTAAGGTTTTCTTTTATCTCTCTCTCAAAGGCTAGTTATGATTTCAATGTCTCATTTTCTAATTTTAAAGCAGTATGCGCTACATCTGCAAACTGGTTCTGAGGAGACAGAGGAATCTTTAGCCTCTTTCTGGCCACAAGACAAACAGGCTCCAAGTACTCCACAAGTAACCCTTTTTCCTCCTTTAAATCGCTGCACAGCCTGACATTTTTCAATGCATTCTACCACTTTCTCTTTATCTTTCCAGTACTTTTGAGCCTACTCCTTCCCAGCTTGGGAAGGGACACATTTATGTTTTCGCAGCAGTTTTTCCATGGTTATCCTGCCGACTATGCCAATTTTACTGTCGCATTAAGATATCAGTTGGAGGGTGTTTGCCCAGGCTATTCAGGGACCCTATGACGAGCAGCACCATGCTGATAGAGGTCAGGGAGACCAGTCTACCCGCTTCCCAAGAAGGATCTTATCCTTCCTGGGAAGCGAGTAGACTACCTGGTATCTTAACATGACACTCATGCCTGCACACTTCGTTCACATTCACCTGCAGGCTCCTCTCATCTTCCTTTACACAGCCCACCTTCCTTCCCACTTGATCCTTTCCAGACTAAAGACCCCAGCTTTCTGTAATTACCATGTGCATGAAAGTGGACCACAAACAAACCTGGAACACAATCAGACATTTGCTTGGAAAATTGCCGAGTAGCTTAATGAGTGATTGTCTTTTACCTGTTCAATACCATCTCACCCTTCAATTTTTAGTTGTGCTTTGCAGTTCAGACCCGTGAACAGACCACATGGATATTTGCAGTTTAGTGATAAGTGGAGGGTGTCATTTTAAGACATCCTGCTGTCGTGGTTTTCCAAAACCCTGTCTGTAAATGCTTTCTTGCTGAGAGGGTTTCCTGCTGACTCTGTATATAGCATCCTGGATACACTGGATCCTGTTCCAAGACTCCTGCATGCAATAGGCATAAAACAGGATTTGGGAACTCTAGCAGTGAGATGCCTGACATTAGGTATCACAATGCTCAGTATAACAACATTTAAAGTCACTCAGCCCTTATGTT
The DNA here is from genome assembly GCA_009867235.2 of Psittacus erithacus. Taxonomy (NCBI): domain Eukaryota; kingdom Metazoa; phylum Chordata; class Aves; order Psittaciformes; family Psittacidae; genus Psittacus; species Psittacus erithacus. The sequence goes on from WYDI02031526.1 coordinate 171,886, forward strand.
CCTGACAGACAGCAGTGCACATATACACATGCTCTCAATAGAAAGCATGCATTACGTACCCCCTGCAACGCACCTGCAAGTTTGGCAAGGAAAAAAGATATATTAAAGGAGTGCCCAGAAACATGTGACCATTGCTGAGATAAAAAAAGTAATTCCTCTCTACTTAAAACATGGAGATTTTGGTTTGAAACGGAAAAAAAGATTAAAACATTATCTAGGCAGATCACAGGGATAAGGGCTTTCACTCATTAAGGAGAAAAACAAATCTAACATGCAACCCCCTTTTACCCTCAGTTCTTTGCCTCATTGGAGGGGAGATTTTGCTATTAGCACAGGAATAAGGCTCCTGTGACAAGAATTACAGCTATCTCTCTCACCAGTGATGCTGCGTCACCCACTCCTGGTTTTCAAATAGAACTGATGTTGAGGGAGGTTAAAGAGTCCCTCCTCCTGCTTGAGATCTAGAAAGCGCTGTTCCTAATAAGACTGTAACAAGTATGCAAGGGTAGAAAACATGGAAAAAATGAAACAAAAGCATGCACATCAAAAGAAACAGAAGGAAAAAGAAAAGGGGAAAACCAGTAAAAAAAATTCCCATTCCTTTTAAGCTGATCTTTCTTGCTTGCTTTTTATCAAATTGTTGCATTGCATCACGAATAAATAATTGATTAAATAGAGAAATATTGCTAAAAATAAACTCCTGTGTTTGAAAACAGCCAAACTAATGTTAAATGCACTTAAAACAGAGTTAACACTCTATGTAACAAGATCATACAGATTATAAAGCTGCTTCATTTTATTCATATTACAAACCTGCCACATATAATTTGGTAATTTTAGCTGTCTTTGATCATCAGAGGATGAAGATTTATCTATCATAAAGGCTAATTATTGTTATCGTCTTCCATAGACAGTGGTCTTTACAGGCCCTGCTTGTACTTTCTGATGGAAAGAAGAGGGCCAGCCTTTGATGATTTCAGACCTGTCTCATCAAAGAGACAGTGGGAAACTACCCTTAATGCATTCACTTCTGAAGAGACAGTAGGAGCACTGCCATCTGCTTTACACCACAAAAATCCACCAAGAAACCTCTGTTAAAATGAAGACATCTTGTCCTTCACTGAACGTACAGACAGAGTTGCAAGCATTTTGGAGGAAAAAGAGAGGAGCAAGAAAAGGAAGTTATGAATATTGCAATTACCCCTCCTTATCAGAATCTGTCTCTTGCCAACCCTCGTGACCTCTCTGCAAGTAATTAGCATGCTCTGTGACTCTGCTATTAGCAACATCCTCAGCTTGTAAGTCTACTAGCATGCTGCTTAAAAAAGAAAGTGGGGGTAAGGGGGGAGGGAAGAAGAGATTTGGGAAATATAGAGCATTTAACTGTAAAATAAAATGAGTGCTTTATCTCATTAAACATAGCCAGAATTCAGTGCCTCATTGATTGGTTTTAAATCTTGCAGATAAAAAGAAATGGGCGAACAAACAAGCTGAACTAAGCTGTTATAAACAAAACATTCAAATAGTCCAAAAAAGTAGTTTCTCAAACCTAAATTACTTTTAATTCCTAAGGAAATTAAGTAACTTATTTCATCTTGTTTGGGTTATTTAATTATCTGATAAAAATTAAAAAAAAGCAGGGAGCAAGACTGAATCAAAGAAAAGAAAGACTGGCTTTTTGTCTCACAGTGAGACACACAGCTTAATTGTTAATAATAAAATGCTATAAGCCATATGTTTCATGTGGTTTTCTTTTAAACTTGAAATTAGAATGTGCTAATTAGAGTGTGGGCCACATATAAAAATACAACACTCCACTGCAATTGTGCCTGTATGAGGACTACACTGTTGAGTAAAAGACTGGTGCTATAATTATCTTACAATCCAAGAAGTAATTCACCTTAGTAATTTCTGAATATATCAAGAGCCTGGTTCACAAATCACTTAATTACTTTTTATGCAGTTTTTGTGCTGCAATTTACTGTATATGAGAGAAGTGACTTGTGTACAAATATCATATAATTTGCCTCACATTCACCAACCTTCCAAATCATAGCATGGTAAGTAACAGCTCCTGGTTTCAGCTTAATTTTCCAGGACTCTAAAGTCCTAGGGAGATGTGAAGTTGACAGTTTTTCCAGCTGAAAGCAAATAGCATATATTCAAAAATGAACCATGAAAAACTTCCCAGAAAGCCAGTAGGTAAAATAATCATATCTGTTTGAAGATCATTCCCCCAAACTGCATTTTACTTCATTCATTATCCCAATACGACTCATATTTAGTCTTTAGGGTGAGAAGTGAAGGGGGGGAAATCAGGGAAGCTGAAATAGGAATTGGACAAGGAAGAAAAAACTCAAAATACAAAACACTAACATTTTTTTTGCATGCTCCCTGAAATGAAATTATGCTCATTATAGAATACATATCAGACACATGCTTCCAGCCAGACAGATGCCGTTGTGTGAAACATACTGGTCAGCAGATCTGTCTGGGAACTTTGCACCAGAAGGTCGATGAAAAACTGAGGTTGCTCTGAAACAGGATATTATTTAGGAGAAAAAAAAAAAAATGTCAATTTTTAGGTATTGATCTCTCTCCATTTTGAATAAATTTCAGACACTTTTTTTTTTTCCACTTTTTTTGCAAATCCAGAGGGAAATGTTTCCTAGCCCTGTTTGATGTAGAAACTATATGCTGCCAAAGGTGCTGAGGTGCTTTGTGGCCATTGATACAAAGAGAACAAAATGGTTAGCAAACACCATGTTAGTGACAGCAGTATGCATTCAATTTAAGTTGGTATCATTGCAATCTGAAGGTTAATGTAAAACCCAACCTTTACCCAATGTAATTTCTCTTTTCTGCCTCATTTCTTTTTTAAATGGCATCAAACACACACACAAAAAGTTACTTGGACCTGAATTTCCTCAAAGACAGTTTCTAATTCAGTATTGAGAATTTTCCTCTAGACTATATTTGGTTTCATAGTCTTACTCTGGTCTTTTTTTCCCAGCTGTTTCCCTATACTGGAAAAAGTTCTAAAGCTCTATATTTCTCTACTTTCAAATTCCTTATCTGCTTTGGTACCTACAATTAGAGAAAAACTTTGCCCTAATGTCTATCCAGTCTACATGGATTTCCATAGACTAACAGAATACATTTTGTACTGCTTCTTTGTTAACACTTGACTAATTTATTAATGTGAATGATGGAGTGATCTACTAAAATATAAACAGAACATGAAACTATATTTGACCCAAAACCTGTTAATATCACAAATTTCCTGTCACTTTGGATTTTGAGAAAGTCTTACCTGGCAAAAATTATTCCCTTTCCAGCACTACATACCTAGTTAGGCTTAACTTGTTCACATACCAATTTCAAGAGGATTTTTCATATTAACTGGTGAAGATGATGATAATAAACTTTACTTTTGGTTTAAACCCAGATTTGCAACAAATAAATGTAAAAGCTGCTTCCAGTAGTAAGTGCTCTGAGCAATTAGAATAAGCTTCTATATGAATACTAAAATGGAAATGCAATATTGGAAAAAATGAAAAATACTGATGCTTTCTACTGAAAGCTAAGGGAAATTCACATCTTTATGTGCTTTATTAAAATACCATTTTCATTAGAAACAACATAAGTGGAAAGATACATCTTTTTCTAAGGGCCAACCGTTTCCTGTGACCATAAGAAATAATGTTATGAGATTAATTTACATCATACTTGAGATGAATCTAACTCATATTACTTGTGAGATAAACCACTTTGCTGGCTCCATGCTGTATTACGAAGCTGTGGTTGTGAAGATACATAGGTATCTCCAGCCTAGCAAATAAAGCAACATTAACAAAGAAAATACAGGAAACCAGTCTTTCTTTGTATCCACAGGCCTCTTGTTGCTAACTCTCAGTAAAACCCATCTTAATGTGCTTTCAACTGTTATTTGCTACATGGAGCCTTCATTACATGAGAACTTCATATATAGGAAGAGATTTTTGACTCCCACTAAGCAGATATAACAATAATTACAATGGCAGTTGCTATTTGGTCAACAACAGCCTGCTAGCTATAATTTCTAAGTCAGCTAGCAAGCACATAAATTTTGCCTGTACACAGCAGAAAGTCTATAATTTTAACTGATCCTGGGATATCTTCTCACTTTTTCTGTTCATTTTTTGGTACCCAGTCACATGCTTGCCAGAAGGTCTAAATATTGCTTTTGCTGCTTAATAATATATAGACCTTCCAAATTAGGACGAACAATAGGTTTAGCCACACTCAAATGTCTTTGTGAGATGTTTGTAAACTTCTGACTATTATTTCTTTGATTCTCCTGCCTTACAGATAAGGATTTAATTCCTCCCTAGCCACAGAGACTGAAGAGTGGGGTTTTTTTGTGTGCTGCTTGCATTTGATTTCTATTGCAAGAAGACTGCCCAGGCTGCCTTAATTCTATCTCTCCTTCCTGTTTAGCTTATATATCTTACTTATATATTCTTAAACAAAAAACTAAATATTATTAACCACATTGATATTACATTTGGGCGGGGGAACACCAACATATGAATACAATGAGATGATTACAGTATTTGAAATTACATTGTAAACTAAACCCAAACTTGTATACAGCCTTGCTTCTACGTTTCTAACCAACACTGCTTTTATTCATTACATGTTAAATGACCTGTCATATACCTACGCTTTATTTTTATAGCCTTATTTTTCTTACTGAGTATAATTTTATTCTTTCTAGCCCTTGTTTCCCTTTAGTGAGGCAGGATTTAAATAGCTTTTGTCCATCTGTGGGTTTTAAATAAAATATTTATACATATTTATATTGTAGTAACAGTGCCCATACTTGCCAAATAGCAGTAGATAAAATGGGGTGCTAAGGACTATCTAGGGGAAACTCACTCTTATGAAAACAACTACCTACACGGTCCCTTTTTAACAAGGCAAGCAAACATTAGCTAGATACCTGAGAAGAGATCTGTCTAAAAGAAGACACTTAATGCTGCAGAATTAGTTAGTGTTTTCTTTTGCAGAACACCAAAGACAACCAGCTTTGACAGCTACAGTTCAGATATGGCTGTCAATATTTGGCATGATTAACAGCAATGATTATGCTCCCTATTTTGACTACATGCCTATGAGGTCTTTTTGATAGCACCTCTAAAATATTTTTCTCACTTTATATTCTATATACAGTGTCCCTACAGTGATATTACCTTCACATACACTTTTCATCCACACAGAAAAGTGATCATTCATTCTTAATTGGTGTAATCTGTAAACTTCCAAATATCATGTTGGAACAAATATACATTTTGTATTTTGCTATTCCATAATATGGACCAGCTATCATTATCCCTCTTGAGTTGAACAAATAATAAAGCTTGCCTTCTCCAGAGGAAAAACAGCTGATGGAATAAGGAATTTCTTTAATGCAGTGCTGCTCGTGTACAAGAAAGTCCTGATTCCATTAATATGTATGACAAACTGCAAGAAATGTTTAATCACCTCGCAGTTCTGAATGTCTTTTCATCCACTTTCCTCCAAATTTTTCAGGTCTGCACTCCTACAGTATACTTTGCTTTAGATGTTTACTTGGCTTTCCGGTTTTGCTTAATCAAAAGCAGGCAAAAAAAGGAAGCACTGCCTTTCTTATGCACCCACTCAGATGCTGTTCTCAATCAAAAAAAAATCCAACACATGCACACATTGCTGAAATATGATGCTGTGAAACACATTAGGCTTCATCCCTTACCAATACTTAGCCCGTGATGTCACTTACTCTGGGAAGCTATTATAATTTATCCCGAACAGATCAATTGCCAGCTCTTTGCATTTTCCTCACTGAACCAGAAGGTGGACATTAAGTGGAACGACTTCACTGAGATGACATACTTACAAATCTCCCACTTTATCTCTGACATATTATGACTAACAATTCTGTGCTCATCATTGTGGCAAAGCATAGGAAGCAGGGCAATGCAATATGAAGCAGCACTATACATGGATAACCAAAACTGTTATTTCAGCAGATTGGAGTGTGAAGTGCTAACCTTCTGTATAGGCAGCTTAATATTTTCATTCCTTGCCTGTGTTTTTGTAAGAACTCAGAGAAAGGTGAATTTTGTCACTGTGTATTTATTACCTTTATGTTTGTTTCAGCATAATTTCACTGTTTGTTTGATACTGGTTAGCACATAACCTTATTCTTTGAAATGCTAATTGTTAAGACAAAGTTTACTGAAGCTGTTGAATAATGAGATATTGTTATCTTCAGGTCTTTCTTTGACTGCGCTACAGATGCAAAGACATTTATACAAACACAATTTTGTAATAGGGTTCCTGACACTATCCTTAATGCACATAAATGAATCAGGTTCTTTGCCTTTGTAGAATCTGCCTCGTACTCTTTTTAACTGTGAGTTGCTTCGTGTAAACTTACTACAGGGTCTCGGCAACAAATATGGCTTGAATCTGTTTTGCAACATTTTAAGCATTTCTTCATACTAGAAGGTAGACACAACCTGTTCTGTCTGTCCCATCCATTGCAGAATTGATGGATGATGTTGACCTTCTTACCTGAAAACTCACATTTCCTCAGAACTTCCAAGGGCCCCAGAGAGCAAGTATAACAAAAGGCTTTGTCAGAATAATAAAGATTACATAAGCATCTCTATTTTGATTCCTAGGTATTTTCTGCCATTCTCAAAGATTAAAGATCATGTCAATAGCTCTATGCCGAGATCAAAATTCTACTGTGTTTCCTGGAATATCCTGTTTATTAAGTTGTATAGGAGACAGCTGAGAGGAGCTCCTGTCAGTATTTTGCAGTAAACTGTCCTCTGAGGGAAACCTTTACAATAACAACAGTTTTCTTTTCTTTTTTAGCCATCTTGCTTTTAAAAGTAGAAAAATATGGAATTCTCTAACTTTTATTTTGCAGATAGGCAATATTTTCCTATCAGTGTTTCACATCTGTCTGTTAAGGAAGTTAAGGTATTCTGCTGGAATTCCGTTCTTAACCCCCTTCCATCTCCTCATGTTTTTCCTTTACAAATAAAAGATATTGAAATGTTATTTCTAATTGGCTGCAATTCTACAGGGATCAAGGCGTTTTACATTGCAAGATTTATGCTTGAAGTCAGCTAACACTCACACTACCAGCGCTGGATATTTTTTTCCTGAGCAACTCATTTCCTTCTACTGTATGTAACACTATCAGCCTTGTACAGAAGACAGGCCTGAATACTTCACAGAAAATTTGTATTTCAAGCCTAAGCATAGTTTTAATTCAACAGTCTATGTCCACAAAAATTAAACATGAATTCTAAGCGCCTAAGAAGTTGGTTTGGTATCATCGTTACACAAAAAATCTGCTTCTGATCTACAGGTCATGAGGCAGTATGTTATTTTCTTTTTTAACTAACATTTTCATTGTGACATTAATTAAATAAGCAACATGACAAAACGTCTGACATTCATGTAAATATTAAATTTTACATTGTTGTGCTTTAACCCAGTTGTATGCCAGCAGTGCTTACTTTGGTCCAATATACCCAAAGTATTATTGAGCAAAGTTATAAAGTCACAAATAGAAAAGTCTTTCAAAGTGGTGCATACTTTACCCTGAACAGAGCAACAGAAGGTTTGAAGCCGGGTGTCATAGCTTTCCCTTTCTGTATAAAGTAGCTATAACTTCTAATAAACTGACAAGCATCTTTCTGAAACTGTAGTAGCATGGCAGATCTCAACACTTTTGAGCAATGCTAATCTGAAGATTCCTTGATTACATGTAGGGAAGTGGTGGTCATGAGACGATGTATAATGCAGCAATAACAAGGATAAAAAAACCACTTTGGACATAAATCCGCAAATTCATATAATTCCTTATTTCCAACTATCTGATCTGTCTGTTTGAAACCTGGGCACCACTGCTTCATCCAAGGGTACGGATAACTAGTGACCTGAATCCAAGGAGCTGAACAAGGTAGCTCCATTCAGCTGAGCAACAGCTGCTATGTACTGCCAGCTCAATCCAATTGCAAAAGAAAAAGCACTTAGTTTAGGGAGGTTTCCATTCACAGTTGTTCCAGGTCAAGCAAATCACTTCAGTGTTTCCAATGCAAGTTAATTTTTTCCCATGTAGTTTTTTTCAGCTAGAGTACTTGGAGAGGGCAGGGGGAAGACTGTTTCAATTTCATAAATACCAGCTCCCATTCCCAAGCCCCCCTCTTAAGGAATTATTTCCTTACCAAGCCTTACTCATAAGGCCTAACTCTTGGCTCTGCACAATGACATTCACAATAGATTTACCAACATTAATACCCTATCAGCTTGCTGTTTGTCCAGTAGTCCCATGAATTCCTCCAGCATTTACATTTCTTTCAGTGATGGCCCTAAAGCACTTACCTATGTTCCTAAACTGGTTCAAAACTCAAGCTGTGCTAATGCCTTCACAACACCAGAGTTGTCATGCTTGCAGAAGGTCCCTGGGAGCTATCCTCAGGACAAACACAGCTAAGGCTGGGATGCAGAGTGGGTGAGTAAACTAAATTGCTCACTACCTGAGGCTTTCAGTAGCATACATGGACTTCTGCGTTCAGGCTCCCTAAGTTGCCTGACCTGAAGCAAGTGTTCAGTCTTCTCAGAAAAAATGCCTTAATGCTTAACTTCCTTTGGAATAATTAAATCTCACTTGCTGAATCAATTTCAGTTTGTTTAAACTTAGTAACAGTGACATGTTACCTCATATCTATCAGTACTATCAATTTTAGTTAAAGACCTACTACCCTGCTTGCTCTCACACATTTCTCTACAAATAAACTATATTTTTGTTTCCTACACATTTTTGTAACTTTGCTAATGTCTAGATCAACCCCATTTAAACCATTTCCAACCAATATTTGTCCAATCTTAAAAACTTCTAATAATGGGGTTCAATTGCTTCCTGAGGTAACCTAAAGCAACACGTTCAGCTTTATGTTTAATCTACAGTTCCATTGCTGCCCATTATTTCTCCATATTCACCAGCAACAGTACTTTACAGCCTTTCATTTTTGCAGCCTTTTGCAAAGATTGCAAGCCAAGACTAGAAACTGCTGTAATACGTCCCTCTATCTTCTCCAAATAACCCCAGTACTTTCATTTTCTACTAATAACTCATATTTTCAAAATGCCTGATCATTTCCATTGCCAATCGCACATAGGAAAGAATAATTGGTGCAGAAAAAACAAGTGTAGCCTGGAAGTTATAAACAGAATGGCATTAGTATCAGGCGTGCACTGAAGAGATACTAGTCAATTGTCAAGCTAATTGAAAGTAATGGTATAGCAACAGAGAAGAAAATGTTCTGGCTTGATATTAACATGCTGTGTTGAAGACATAATAGAAAACAAGTTTATATTACTTTAAATGGTGTGTGTGCTAATGAAAACCATAGTATGCTATAGAAAATTATCTGCAGAGATTTGACTTTCCCTTTATGAATGTGTGTTTACCTATAAATAGCCTACAGAGAGGTCTGAAGCAAAACAAAGAGCAGCTTGACTTTAAAGGTATGTACATATACACTGCAGTGTAAGAATAAGACTTTTACAGTAATTATTCTCTTGATACTCTTACAAAAAAGAAGACAAGGGAAATTAAACTATAGTAGTTCCTGTGAAAATGCAACGACTGCCACAGAAAATAATCTAGGATTATCCTGTATCACTTCATCATGAACCAAATAACTTCTCAAAAAGAAATGCTAGAATTTTCTATATGTGTTGCCTCTACATTTTCAGAAGAAAAACCTAAATCAGAATTAAATACTTTAAGCTTGTTTTACAGATGCCTTGCAAAACTGCTATTAAACTCTATTTGTTGTACTGCACAATTACTCCAAAACAGTAAAAATCTTAAAATATATTAAGGAATCATTTTGCCATATAAGCCAAGAAAAGCAAAACATTAATGGAAACACAGAATAAAAGTTCACCATGGAAGCTATTTTACTTTATTTCAACTTTATTCTGATACTTCAAAAAGTTATAGTTTTGCTATGTAGACAGCACACCCAACCTAAAAAGGTTAACAATGAACACTAAATACTAAGATTAACTAGGTAGCCTTATAAATTGCAATAAATCAAATACTACAGATCTATAGCAAAAAGTTTAGCCTTCTCTACTAAGACACACACACAACAAAAGGAATAGCCAACCAGTCCCTAAGTTGACTTACTGTCTCATATACAAAATGCTGCTTAGGTACCTTTATCTCCTTGGTGACTCATATTGAATGTATCTTACTGTTCGGCCAGAGATTTACCATTTGAGTCTTTTTGAAGTACATTGTGTTGACAATGATCCTAATCGCTTTCCATGAAATGCCATATTTCTTTTCAACAGAAAAGCATGAGCTATCCCTACTGCCAATCACTGGCATCCGCATTGTTGAGAAAAACACTGCCTGTTGGCAGTAAAAATAAAAAGAAGTATACAAGACAAAAAGCAGCAGACAGCAATATCCACAGAAGGTCAAACAACTGAATGCTCTGTGGTATGACACAAGTACTGAGTGACATTTTAGTGTCTCTTTGAGCTACAAAGAAAGAAAAAGAAGCAACCAGATTTTGTCATGTCCGAAGCGTTTGTTTTCTTTGAGGGGAATGTGTAGGTTTTTATTTTAATATGCCCACCTAAGGAATGACAATCCTGTCTCAGAGCACAATTAATATTAAAAAATTCTAGTTAGTTTCCATTTTAAGAAATCATGAATTTTACAGTTCCTTGCAAAAATGTGTCTTCTGATCTTCACTGTCACTAAACAGCCCCAGCAATGATTTCCTTATAAACTATGGACACTCTGATCGCAGGCAACTTAGGACAGTGTCCTGGGTTCAGCAGCAGCAGTCATTTTTCTCCTTCTTAGTAGCTGATGCAGTGCTGTGTTTTTGATTTTT
>WYDI02031527.1:0-16996 GCA_009867235.2 Psittacus erithacus
GGGCAACCCATTCCAGTGCCTCACCACCCTTATGGTAAAGAACTTCTTCCTTAGATCCAATCTAAACTTCCCTGTTTCAGTTTGAACCCATTACCCCTTGTTCTGTCACTACAGACCCTAATGAAGAGTCCCTCCCCAGCATCCCTATAGGCCCTCTTCAGATACTGGAAGGATGCTGTGAGGTCTAATTCCCCACCAGCTCCCACCTGGACCACAGCAGCAGCCACAGCCTGACCTGCGGGGCATCATGAGGGTAATTGGTTGAAAAGGTGAAGAGGATAAAAGCCCCTTTGGTTTACAGGGAAGTTTCCAAGGCCAGGAGGGAGAAGAGGAACAGTCAGCAGCTTCCTGATAACTGAGGCAGCTGCTTCCCCTATGAGCTGTGGCTGAGGAGCAAGTCAGGACACAGAGGAAGATGTTCCCCAGCGCATCAGCACTGAGCCCATGGCGCTGTCTGAGCCGTGCTTCACTCTGCTGTTCAACAACTAGAACCAGGGCAAGAAACACCCCAACACAGCCAAAGTGCCGTGTGCCGCCTGTGCCGCCGGCTGTCTTGGTGGCTGTGGCGGCAGCCAGGTGTGTGGATGAGTCAGGACTCCCCATCCCACCAAATCACCTGCGGGAGCTGCTTCGATCCATGTGGGAGCCACTCGGACACGCTCCGGCGCAGTGAGAAGGTGGCGCCGGGGGGGTGGGATGATGGACATGGGATTCATCATAGGGACATGATGAACATGGGATTAAGGAATCAGTGTGAGTTTTCTTAATGAAGTCATAAGGAGCTGGCTCATGCCTTGAGCCGGCAGAGAGCCAGGATTGCTGAAGGGAACCAAAGGGGGAATTTTCCAGGGACGCAGAGGGGATGTAACCTGTGCAGGCTCAATCCTGCTCGTTGGAGCAGAGTCCGGCCACCTGTGGTGCTGGGTTACAGCCCAGGCACAGGATAGGTGCATTCACTCTCTGCCTGCACATTTCCGCATGGTTTTGTTTTGGAGGGGGGGGTCTTCACCCCCTGCCCTCCTGCATCACTTGGACCCTCAGGGAGCGTAACCAGCACAGAACGCGTTTGCATTCGCCCATCACCGCTCCAGAAAGGCACCAATTTTACCTTCTTTTGAGCAGGCGTCTCTCCATCCTCTGACTGTAGGTTTGCTTCTGCTGATCGTGAGCCTCTGCGATCTGGGGCTCATCCTGTGCTCTGCCTGTGCTGTTTCTGCAGAGAGCCAAGGATGGGACCGAGCTCCTCCGGTGCCAATGCTGCGGATGGAGAGCACCAGCTGCGCTGGGGAAGCAGAGGTGAGGCTGAGGAAGTCAAAATGCCCAAGAGCAGGAGCAGAGAAGGAGCTGAAGCACCCAGGGCAAATCACCCTGTGCTCAGCTGGACAGGGGTGACAGTGACCTGAGAGAGGACCCATGGCTCAGGACAAAGCCATTGCCACAACCACCACCCCCTATGGCGGCGCTGGTGACGCAGCTGGGATGGACCCAGATCTGCTGTGATGCAACACCAGCTTTCCCTCAGCCCGCTGTGGTTTTCCAGCCCTCCTTTGCTACAGGAGGTCTCCACATGTATTTGTCTCTCTCTGAGCCTCCTATGGGTTTCAGGGAGTGAAGTCTCAAAATGAGCAGGAGCAGAAGAAGTTGAATCCCTGTTATTACAGAAAACAGGGATCGAGATGCCCTGACCTGCTCCATGCCACCAGTGAGCCCGTGGCTGCACCAGGGCACAGGGCTCGGCCATTCTGCTCATGGTGGGTCCCCTCTCAAAGCGCTATGGCCGAGCTCTGGTGCCACCAGTCTTGCTTTTGCCCCCATGGGATCTCCCCTCATCCCCTGCCCTTGTTTCTCCCCTCCTCAGTTTGTAATTTCTGCTCCCTCCTTTTCCCAGGAGCTTCCTGAGAGCTTTGGGATGTCCCAAAGAGCAACCAAAGGCACAGCAGACGCGGCCAGATCCCAGCCTGAGCCGGTGGGATGCAGGGAAACTGGGAGCCAAGGAGCAGGCAGTGGCATGGTGTCAGCTCAGTGTGCCAGGTAAGGGGATGGACAGTGCTCTTGGGCTGAGTGTGGCTCATAACCATTAACCTGCATGCAGCCAAAGCTGGGTGAAGCTCTGCCTCCTCATCACTTCTATTTCTTGTCATGAAATGAGACTTTTTTTGCCTCATGCTGACCAAACCCAGAATCCTGCCAATAAATTCTGTTCCTGAAGATGTGAAACCCCAGTGAACAACGTTAATGGAAAGGAAATGGTTTAGTTTGTCACTATTAGCAAGGGTGCAGTGTGCACTGGGGGGTTATGCACTCCCCTTTCCCTCACTGCCTGTGCTGGGGCCCTTCTTTCCCCATTGTAAAACGTGACGAGCGTGCAAGGTCCCACTTTTCAAAGGCAGAGTGAGGTGGGAGGAGGTGACAGAACCTTTCATCCACCACCTCCCTGAGCAGACCCAGTGATCTGGGAGTGTTTCATACCCAGCAGACCTGTTCAGCCACTGCTGTAGCACCGAGCCAGCAGTTAAAAAGGGAGCTAAAGAAACGCTAGCGTGAAATTGTCCCTTTTAACAGAGCCTTGGACCCAGTTCTCGTGGCAGTTACAGAGCTCAGCACTGTCTTTATCACTTATTTCCAGCCTTTGCTTCTAAGCAAGTGCTGGGAGGAGAGCTGCCCTTTACAGAAGAGCTTGGGTTCACCCTCAGAGGCTTAGAAAGTCCCTTACGGGAATTCAAAGAGCATCAGGGTCACATCTGAAGCACGCTGCTTCTCTTTGTTCAGCCTTTGCTTGCCTCCCCTGAGTTGGCTCCCAAGGTACTTGGCCTGTAATGCTCTGTCTGGGCACTGCCTCCTGTTAGCTTGGATACAAGGAGAATGTATTCCTAACCCCTCTGATGCCCTTTATCTTGCATCACTGTTCTGGGAAGCACGGTCAGGAAGCTTGCAGTGACTACACCATAACATCCTTACACAGCCCCTTGACTGTTTAGAAGCACAAGTGCATTAGGTATTATTATCAGGGTTAATATAAAATCGTGTTCCCAAAGCAACTGTTTGCTTACCCCTTAAAAACAATGGCATTTTCCATCTTACACAATCTTTAGGGAGACAGCAGGAACAGCTTGTTGTGCCTGACTAAGGAGGATCGGGAATCAAAGAGCTCGGAGTGTCACCTGGATATGGTGGAGAATCTGGGCCCTGGTAGTTGTGTGCTGTGTCCCTTATCCCTGCTCATGAAGAGCATCCAGCAGCCAACACATTGGGTGCCAGCAGTATCCAGTGCTCAGTTTGGGGCTTTCCTAGCTGCTGGAGCTCCAGCTACGCTGTGATTTAACTGCAACAGAGGAGAGTGAAGCAGGGAGACTGGATCATTTTTCCATGGAAGTGCAGGGAATGACGACTTTCACAGCAGGGGTTGGAACAAGATGATCTTAAGGTTCTTTCCAACCCTAACTGTTCTATGATTCTATGACTTACCAGCTATGTGTGCTCAGTGAGGATGCGTGTTGGGTGGGCTGGGTGCTGCTGCTGAGTCTCACACGTGCGGACTTCAGGATGTTTTCAACCATGTAGTGTAAGGGACTAGCAAAGGGTTTGGAGGGCTCAGCTTGGCCTCAAGGGCCATGCTCCAAAGAGCTGGTTCAGCTTCAGTCAGATTGTACAGATGGCTCAGTGCTGGTTTCTATTCCTGTTTCTCTACCTCCTCCTGCAATACTGGAGCTTGGGAAGTGATTTATTGGCTTTCAGTCTTCCCAGAAGTTCAGACACGGAGTATTTATTAGGAAACCTGGGAGATAAGAAGTGTACATTCCCCGCTTCATGACTCTGAACCTGAAAGAACATCCCAGCTCTGACAAGATCAAACCCAAGTTCTTTCACCCAGTTTCTTGTGACTGACAGGACATCACGCAGGAACAAACTTAGGCTGTGATTCAGCACCTCTTGGTTACAGAGATCCCCTGCCCTCTGACACAGCACTCGTACTCCCAGGGCAGTTACAAGGTCGTCAGGCTGTGCTGAAGCCTGTCCCATGATCCTGCCTCTCCTTGTGAACAGCCTGGGGATGAGCTGTCACAGTTTCCACCACACTGAAGATGTGGCTGCAGACTCAGGAGAGTTTAATCCTTGCCGAGGAGGGGGCTGTGTGGGATCACTTGCTCTTGATTCAGTGTTTGTCTTTCCCCTTGCTTTCATCTCCAAAGCAAAGCCCTTCCACTGAAAGTAGTGGTGTTCCATTCACATGGGCATCACACGTAACTGCAACTATCTCATGTTAAAATAAACCTTGTTTGTGCCAGAGGAGGGAAGTGTTTCAATAGAGCAGGAATAACCCTTGGTTATAGGAATAACCCTCGGTATCTCACAGGTCATTGTGGTCCCCTGATGGAAAAACAATTCTTTGGTCACAAAACTGAGCAAAATCAGGGAGCGAAGCACAGTGGGTGCCTGGGTGCTCATTTGCTGCTGTTTAACAGGGCAGGCAGTGAGGAGGTGCCATTTGTACCACCGGTTTCTGGGAACAACAAATTCCTTATTCCTCTTTATGACTGTCCTATGGAACCCCCCTTTTCTATGTGTGCTAAAGGAAATCTACAGATGGTATCAGGTTATTTGACTTCTGAGAACTAGCAATGTTCCTGGCTGTGAACTGCACTTTGATCACAAATAGGAGCACAACAGAAACAACTCAGTCAGTTTCTGTTTCAGGAAAGCCTGTAAGAATACACTTCATTTTACAGTGAATCTACAGTGAATTTAGTTTCTCCTCAGAGCACTTATGGTGTATTCTGAATCCTGATGTCTTGGGACAGCACTGGAACCACAGGTGCAGTGGTTTGAATTCCTTCATCCAGGAATGAATGTCCAGCTGAAGGATGCACTTCAGATGATGCTTTTTTGTGCACCAGCAGCTGCTGGGCAGCCTCGGAGCAGAGCAGTGAGTACAGCCCCTGTGTGTAGGTGCTCACTTGTGCTTCACATCCCGCAGGTGATTCAGTCCATGAGGAACAAGGATTTAAGCCCTGGAGTCCTCCATGACATGTGCCTCCTTCCATAATAGCCACAGTGGCTGACACAGCTAAGAGAGGAATGGGTAGAGAAAGCCTGTTTGTAGCTGGTGGAAAGAACATACCATCTATGGACTT
Organism: Psittacus erithacus; assembly: GCA_009867235.2. Classification (NCBI taxonomy): domain Eukaryota; kingdom Metazoa; phylum Chordata; class Aves; order Psittaciformes; family Psittacidae; genus Psittacus; species Psittacus erithacus. The sequence goes on from WYDI02031527.1 coordinate 5,133, forward strand.
GCACATAAAGAAGTCATGAGTTACTAATGTTAGTGAAGGTTACCACATACTCATCCAGTGAGGGTTTTGCTTCAAGGAAAGGATGCTTCATCCTGTGAGTTCTTAAGCAAGTGTATCTACTGCGTCACCTTCACAGCTACTTCTGACAGTATGTGGCAACACAACTGTGGGAAGGGCTGCAAAGACAGCCTCTGAAGAGGAGGTGGGAAGATGGCATCTGACAGAGCAGGCTGACATTTGGACACTTGTGTGGCATCAGCCGATTTAGGAACAACAGCGCAACTGAAATGGAATGAGGAGATTCCGCCTCCATAAAGGGATTTGATTTGTGCTTAGAAACAAATGTCAGGCACAATTCCGCAACGGAGTACTTCACTGTAAGTGTTCCTCCTCCTCATTTCCACTTGAGGAGCACCTCATTTATGGAAGGAATTTAAGTCATTCTTTCCCCATATGCTGCGCTGCCCAAGCTTTCTGTGCCAGTCCTGTCAGTCTCCTACATGAGGTTTTGATGACTTTTAATACCAATTTGTTTCTTCCTTCCCTTACAAGATGTATCACCAGCCCTTCCTTCTAAGGTAGTAAGTGCCATGGGTGAAGGCTTGGAACCAGATTTAAGCTGTGGGAGCTCTGGGACTGTACCCCTGTGGTTTGGAATATCAAAAAGCCAAAGCATGCGTAGAGAAACTACTGGAAAGCCCCAAGCAGTGGTCATGGCAGCTGGTTTTACCAGAGAGGCAGAAAAACAGCTCTTGAAGGGTTTTCAGCAGCACAAAGGGCAACGCCGCAGGAAATGCCTGAGGTCCAACCAATGGAACAACATGGGATACACACCAGGAATGTTTCATGTGGGACTTCCAACTTATCTAAAATCCCAGTGTGATAAAGCACCTGCTCTGCTTTCTCTAATATCCTTTGTCCTAATGAGAGCTTGGCGGAAGGCAGGGGCTCGTCCCACCTCTCTGCTGCCTTTCATCCAGCCCTGGAGATGGATTTGAGCCAGGTTTTAATAGGAAACTCTGCCAAAAGGGATTGTTGAGAGAACACCCAGCCTACAACCTGTCCCGTGGCAGGACCAAGTCCGCCTGCTCTCATCCAAACTGCTTCTGGGAAACCTGCACACAAACACAGGAGTAATTCTTTTCAGAACCGAATTCAAACTCAGTCTGTGGTGCTTCTTTCAGTACAAGCTAAGGAGCATGAGCACAGCTGCAAGAGGCAGAACCCACTTTCCTTTCTGTGTGGACACTGCTGCGGTGGCTGCCAGTCAGGACCACCCACATTAATCAGGCTGCTGCAACAAGGTGAACACGTTACCTTGTATGGGGATGGGATGGGTTTAGGTAGTATCAGCAATGAGTGCATAACTCAGTTATTCCATGTCTTTCCACAGATCCAATGAAGATGAAATCACCACCATGTAAACAGCATTGCGATCAACAGAGTACCTAAAAGCATGAGAAGCGTTAAGGAACGCTCTTGCCTCCCACTGCTAATACCTAATAGATGTTTGCACAGCAGGAAAATTCCAGACAGGTGAGAGAAAGTTAATCTGCCAACGTTCAAATAAAGTAAGTAGAATAACTACCAGGATTATCAGACACTTCCTTTTACCTCAGTGTAAAGCATGCTAAAGGAAAAAGTGATTACTACATACAGATGATGAACGTGTTTCCCCGTGGGAAGATAAAAGTGCTTCTTCGGAGACAGAAAGGGCTGTAACCAGGTGTGGGCAGAATGGGTCTGTCTCAAAGACATCAGATACCTGAAAACCTGATTACATTTGAGCTACTCAGAAGCATCCTTGCTTTGTTTGGAGGCCTTGCAGGGAGGGTCACCTGTAATGCAAAAGCATCTTTAACAGAAGTCTGTGTTTCTTGTAAGGACTTAAAAAAGCACAAGCCTAAAAGATGATAAATTATTGTTTAAATTACTGATCAAAATATAATATAGTTATCAGCTACCAGCATATCACCTTGCACGATCCCAGTGGGATTCTTTTTCAGTAGAGCTTATGCACTACCATCCCTTTCGAGACAGCTTTCCCATGTCAGCTGCATCCACTGATCCGCACTGAGGCATCATTAAGACATACATTGAAGGTGCAATAAACCCAGCTGAAGGAGGAAGCCATCCTGACCTTGTGTAGCTGTTTATAACCACACAGAGCAGATGCAACCAAAACCCCTGCTGACTTATCAGCACTCCACCGTCTTCAGGCTCCATAACGTAACTGCTCATGGTACCTGTTCAGAGATCCGAGCCCCGGCTGTGCTTGTACAGCGTGATCCTTATCTCACACCTGATACAGCAGCTGATTCAGCTGGATTCCTTTACTACAGTCACACTGCAGCACAGAGGACACGTCAAATCAATTCAGCAATGTCTTGTTTACCTGCTGGCTTTTCCAGCACTTGGAAAAGATTTCAACAGTATCAGGTATCTGTGGTGGTGGAAAAACCTGACTGTGAAGTTGGTTTCTAAAGCAGACGTTGGGAGCCAAGCAGCTGCCTGTGTGTGCCTCATCACGTAACCAGTTACTGCTCTAGAAGCTACACTGATACTACATGTTTCCCTGCTGGTTTCAGAGAAATCCTCCCCAGTTTTCTGCGCACATCCAAGCAGGCTCACATTTATGTATCACAATCTTTCTGAGAACTTGGAATGCTGAAGTCAGAACGATTTGCTTTAAGACTTCCTGCTGATATGTGCCACAAAGCAGTCTTTGTGTCTAGATACTTGGGAGAAAAGTTAGAGCCTCAAACTCAAACCTGTTTTTTCTCCCTGGTCTCCGAGGGAATAGGGAAAGGAAGAGATCTGAGAAGAGTATGTGGAAAGCTTGGAAAAACCCTGCTGTCCCGTTAATCAGGCATTTCAAATTACTTGACTAAAGTGTTTTGTCTTTCAGCAAAGTCACTCTTTTCCATCTTAATTGTTAGCATCAACCCTGCCAACCAAAACAAGAGCCAGGACCACAAGGATACTTAGGCTTTCCAAGATGGCCAAGTAAGAAGTCACTGGCGTCCAACGCTTTTGTACACTTCAAGCTCTCAGCCCATCACATGCAGCACCTGGAGAAGGCACCACCTCTGACAGTAGGTGAGTGGTCTTCAAGGGATCCTCTGTCTTCAGAGAGTGTGTAAGACTTCTCCACTGTGTCTAATGGAGCCCAATAACACCTCTGGTGTCTGGGTTAGATCTACCACAGTTTAATTCTTCTGGGATATAGCCCTGACATTGGCACCACTCATATTTAACCTTGGGTACTGTGTTACACAAGCAACGGAAAGGGATTTGATCTCTCACCTGACAGTTTGCCTAGCCTTCTCCTATCCTAGCACTACTGGGGAGTAAGATTCTGCTTTCCAGTATTCAATTATTTCCACTGACGTGATGTGCTCAATGACAGTCCAGCTGCCCTCACTCTTTGACCCCAAACGGGAGGGTCAAAGGGAATGAATTACGTTCTCTTATTAAAACACCCTGCAATGAATTGTATGTAGAACATCAAGCAGAAAGTTCAGCAGAAAAGTTCTCTGACAGAAGCCATGTCTCTAAATAAATACTACTAACGCTCAAACAGAGCTTGAAAAATGTCCTCTTAGCAATGTGAGTAAACCAGTGCCAGGAATAACTCAGTCACTGCCAAACCACTGTAAAAAACACATGGAAGAAGAGCTATTTGGTGAGATGTTAGTGATACATCAGCACAATAACTAGTGGGTAGGCTACATAAAAAGTGAGCACTATTTGACTTTGAGAGCTGCTTTTCTGCTCTTTCTTGCATGTCAAAAAACTAGAGGGTTAAGTACCACTATTTCCAAACATCAGCTGTTTCAGCAAGAGAAGTTCAAAGAAGTAGGAAGCTTTATTGCATACTGATTTCTCCCTGCCTAGAGGTTCAGATTTCAGCCTAGATCACAGAGTGGGCTTCAATTCATTCCGGTTACAGAAGATACCAATTATTCTTATTCATTAAAGAGAATGCACAAGAGATTGGCAGTCAAAACAAGGCAGTGCTTCTGGAGCTCGTGTCCTGTTCACAATACCCATTTTAAACAGTGTACCCTTGTGCAGTTGCTGGCTTCCATATCTGCATTTACCACAGGTAAAAGTTACAAATCAACATGTCAACTGAAAATGGGAGTTATAATCAACACTGTCCCTCCCCATTATACAAACAGCAGCATAACAGGGCCAGTAACACCCCCTACAGCAGCTCTGGGGCTGGAGAAGTGTGGTATCTTCTCAGTTTGAAGGGACAGCCGTTGCCTAGGCTCTCCCTCCCCTCTCATATTCACCTACACAGTTCCTTCAGGAGTTCTTTCATCTCACTGGCCTCCAGCCTGTTAGACTAACAACTCAAGAATCACAACGTAATGTGGTAGAAAATTAAGTCCTTTGCATCTGCAGCAATGCGTAGGTTGCCACTTGGTCTATGCCCTCAGGCCAATGACTTAATACTTATTGTAAGAGATTCCCACCCCCCCACCCAGTTGGAATCCTTGGCTCAAGTATTTTAGACACAGAAAGAGAATGTCTCCAATTTAGGAAAGAATCAGGTGTAATAGAAATCCAGTGGACCACCTTCTTTAAAGGGAGCACAAAACTGTGTGGAGAAGGACTGTCTATTCCTTGGCTGACTTGGAACTTCTTACGTGATGTCCTTCTTCCTTGGGGGCCGGTGAATGTTCCTCACCACACACTTCACCATCCACTCGATTCCTTCGTTCACTCCTTTGCTAAGGAAATAAATAAGACAAGATTTCAAACCAAGAACAAAACCATGGCTCGCGCAGCCCGAGCCCCCACAAGAGCAAGTGAAGGCTTCTGCCTTGCAGTTATTTATTGGCATGTTAGCTTCTCACACACGCAAACAATGGGAGTCTGACTGCTTTTAACCAGTATATAAACTCCATGCCCTACTTTTCTGGTACCTGCACAAGTCTACATCCCATTTAATTAGTCATTAACTCTATGGAAACCTTGGGATGAGCAAGCATCAAACCACCTGAGAGCACCTCTGCTCTGCAGAGCTTCCCAACCAGGACTTCCAGAGTTTATATCAGTGCAAACTCAGACAGAAATTCTGCAAGGAAATTCCACACGGATGTGTTTGTACAAATTCCACACAACTGAAGTCGCACTGCAAAAGATTATTATTTATTACTTCTCTTCTAGTCAGTGCTTAACCATTGTTCTTGGGTTATTCATCTGCGTAATGGCATTCGAGTCTTAGCAATGCAGACAACAGGGATTTTTCTCAGGGTTTAAGTAGCTTTTCTTATCCTTTGCAATAGCTTGTATAATAATACACATAAAACCGAAAGCAGTTTGAAAGCTCTGGATTCAGTACAGGCAGCAATTCAGACAGCAGTTATTTCTGGCCTCCTGGAACAGTACTTTAGATTTATGCCAAATAGCACTTTTCACTCAAAGAACTGAAAGTGCAACCAAAATATTACAAGACTCAATGCACAATAATGGCAAGAAAATATCAAGAATCTAGTGGGTTGGTCAAGGTCATGGCAGTAGCTGTGCGTTGTGCAGCTGAGGAAGAATCAGCTTCCCAAATGCTGATCTGCTCTAGTCACTGTATCTTAAACCACAAGGATCCCCAGCGTAAGAGCACTACTGGAGATTGTAATATTATCTACATTACAAACCTCATTTGCACGCCAAGAAATCCAAACGCAAGAGCATAATTACACCACCACCAATGGAACACCACTCATCTCTCTGGCAGCGTCAGAAACAGCTGTACTTCTAGCTGATTTCTTACACAAAAGCCAGGAACTGCAGCAAAGCAATGACTGCAAAGATTACTGTGTACAGGGAAGGGATGATAAAGCACAAGAATCAGCAGCTCCATGTCCCACTGCTCTCAGCCAGCAGCGTATTTCTATTGTGTTTCATATGTGGGATTCCCAGATGAAGTTACTGACCCTATACAAGTCCAAGGTTCACAAACAGGGGTCTGTATCTGCTGGGAAAGAAGCACAGCTCCCCCTCAGGGACTATTAAATCCTATAATACTGCCCTGCTTGTGTGACTTCCTGCAGCTGCTCAGTTAACCAGTACCCCATCTGTTCTCATACTCACCCAGTAAGAGCAGAGCAGGCTTGGGTCAGGCAGTCTCTCTTCCCAATTTTGTTAATGCAGTCACTAAATGCTGTCTTGATGTCAGGGATTGACAGGCAAGTCTGCAAGGGAAATCAGAGAAGACCTTGCTTTCTACACCACAAGAGATGATGACCTTCCTCCAAAGGAATCCTACCACATCCACAGTTGTGCTTCAGTCAGGGTGGACTGTCACCAACAGTCAGCAGCACCTATTTACGAAGCTTTCTGAAACCACCAGTTTCAGAACTCCAGCAGCTGGAGAACCCATCTTTTCACCTTGTCCAACTTTGAGGCCTTTGACAAGTCCACTTTTCCCATAGCGAAGTGGTGCTGTAGCAATTTTTCCCCCGGTTTAATCCAGTATAATCACCTCCCTTTTCACCCTCTGAAACAATCATGGCTTGCCCTAACTCCCCCAAAGCTGTCCAGCCATTGCTCTCCATAGAAATCTGCATCAGGAAGAGTTTTGCCTCTGAGGAGATTTTGCACCATTCACAGTGTTACAGCAGAATGCTGCTGAATCACAACCCTATCCCTGCTTTGGGGGAATGCCCCTTTCCCCTTGGATGAAGTACAGTAACACCACTAAAGCATCAATTCAGAGAAGCCTTTGTTTAGTTCCTAAGAGAAAGCCATGCCCTGGAATCTTGTCTTACAGCAGAGGATGAGGCACATTACCCTTCACTTCAACAAAGGGCATCTGAGCTTCTCGTGTTTAGGAGAAAATGTCAGCTGTGGCTTCAAAGTTCCCCTCTTTTCCACCTCCATATCCATATTACAAAACGCTTGTTTAGAGATGGGTTTTGCTTCTCAATTGAAACCACACAAACCAAGAGCAAACTAGGGAAGCTGGTTCTGTGATCACATAAACAGTGCACCATTACAACAATAAAATCCACAGCTGACCTTTCTGGAGTGACGGTATCTACCACACATTCCAGAGGGAACCGACACAACTGGACAAATCTAACTTCCCCAAAAGAATGCACCATAAACCATCTTTTCATGAAGGCTCTTCAAGACAAAGTATAGCCAGGACTGACCTGCCTGCACAACCAAATTCCTTTTCTGAAGAGTTCAGAACCCCAAATTAAGACTCAGGAACAACACACCTAGGAAAGGTATCAAGCAGCAAGGTTCCATTTCTGGAGTCACCTGCAGAAAAGCATGAGCCACAGTTTTGGGCAAAAAAGGCTGAACTGTAGAGTCTGAATCCACTTGCCAAATCACAGAACTGTAGAACAGTTAGGGCTGGAAAGGACCTAAAGATCATCCAGTTCCAACTCCTCTGCCATGGGCAGGGACACCTCACACTAAACCACGTCACTCATGGCAACCTAGTCTTGAACACTGCCAGGGATGGAGCATTCACAACTTCCTCGGGCAACCCATTCCAGTGCCTCACCACCCTCACATTAAAGAACTTCCTCCTTATATCCAATCTAAACTTCCCCTTTCAGTTTGAACCCATCACCCCTTGTCCTATCACTACAGTCCCTAATGAGGAGTCCACTGAAGGAAGGACAATGCTGCTGCTTGGTCTCTCATAAGCATAAAACCTGAAGTTTAGGCTCTTTGGCCATCTCAAGAGTAAAGAGTCAGCAGAATGGAACTAAGAGAGAAACAACAGAAAGGTGGACAGCCTCAGTAAAACTATTTCATAAACATTTCAACCAGCCTGACCTACGTTCTGTGCCATCTTTTACAAGCTCATTTTAAATGAAAACTTCAGCTTGTCTCAATTAAAGCAAGCTGATTTAAACAAAAAACAACTCGACAGGGAAGCTGTGGTATTTAAGCTGGAAATTTGGCAGTCACGAAGAAGGGCTATTTCCTAACAACTGTATGAAAACTCGTCAGCACTATGAGTCTTCAAATACATGCTGCTACTCACCATGACTCCTCTCATTTTCCAAAGACATGAGGAGGCTCTCCAACATTCTGGAGATTCCAAACTATGTTCCTAAAATGTATTTTAAGATTAGGAAGGCAAAACTTCCTCCCAAAGACATCACACAACCTCCAGTTACTTTCATATCCTATTTTTTCTGCTCAGTTTTTCTGGTATTAAGTGCTCCAAAAGAAGCCATTCTATCCTCAAGTTTCAACAGTTCATTGTGCTCAAATATACAGCTTTTCTAACCTTAAAACAGCTCCATTCACATTAAAATGGCAAATATACATTCTTATTCTGCAGTAGGTAAGCCAAACTACCTGATATTGTCTGACTTGAAAGGGGTTCCACATGAATCATTATAGATTAGGCATTTAATTCCCCTACAAAGCTTTCCTTTATAAAACAAACCAACCTCCTTCCCACAACACATGGGACCCAGCCTTTTAATTAATTACAGAATGATCCAGTTCTGAAGTTGCCGCTGAACAGAGCATTCCCCTGGTAGAAACTCCCCCTCATGTACAGCATTTTTATGATACTGGAATTGGTGTTCTATGCACTCTATGACTGTATTTTACCTCCAAATACAGCTAAAGCCCACTCCTGCCTGGCAGTGCTGAGCTGAAGTGATTTGCACTGGGGTAGTGGCGCCTATTAACAGCAGAATCCTTTCCTACAAGGAATATCCAAGATCATACCCTAGGGGTAGACTTCTAAATATACAAATTCAGCATTTATTAAATATATAGAGCAAAACTATACCAACTGATAGGGTTTATAATCTCTTGTCACACTTCTCCAACAGTAAAAATGCACTAAATCTGTGAGCTGGTCCCTAAAAGGGCAAGGATTCAGTTGTAGCTTTTAACTTAAGAACCTGTTCCAAATCTCTTTCCAGTCATATACAAAGTCCCCATTTTAATTTAGTCTGGCCAGGGTGCCAGAAGTGCTGGTCTTTGCAGTACACCCCTACCAAAGTATCCATACACAGCCATAGGGAAAATTGGAGCAGCTTTCCAGGTCACTGCATATACTGTATTTCTCAACAGCTAAAGGCAAGAGTGCAGACTGCTCCCTGCTGTGAAGCTGTAATGTTGCACAGAAATATGAGAGTATCACACAGCAAAGACATAGCAGTGATCACAGCCAAGTCAGGAGCATAAATGAGCAGTTCTGTCTCAATCTCATGCTCTCTTTTAAGCGGAATTACACTTCTTCTATTTCTAAGACTAAATAATGCTACAATCATGTAAAACATCTGTTGTGCTGCACACATGAAGCATAAGCAGATCCTCATTTAAAGCTTCTATGGAATTCTCCAGTATTCCCACAAGAACACTCACGGAGAAGAATCTGGGATACATATGCATACTGAAAAAGACACTGCTGACGGCGGCCAGGGCTGGTACTTCCAAACCGCACTGGAGGTCTCTGGCTCCATCTAGAGATTAATCCCTCGAACTGCAGTACTGGTATTCCAGGTACAATGCGTGGAGGAAAGGAGGAAAACATGGAAAATACCACGGAGACCTTAGACACCCTCCTCCCTGTTTTCCATGCCGGAGGAGGTGAGGACTGCCCTGAATGTGCCACCTAAGCAGCCACACTGTAGTGTCCACTAACTTGTCAAACAGAAAACAAGAGGTTTGCAGTTCAAAGAATCCAAATTTCACTACCAAGAAAAAGCATTCCTTGGAACTCACTGCTGGTTTTGATGGAACGCTCTGGGACAAACAGAATGTTCCACTTAACAGATCTTACCTAGTTATGGAAAAGGGAAGATATTGTTTCACATGCATTTGTTGGGCTGCTCCCAGGTAGTAGCAGAGCAGCATAAACAAAGTGTACTAAACACCTTTTTGCTGAACAAACACAAATAACAGTATCAGGATACCAACTCATGGTGCAAGAAAGACCAGCCATAGCTCGTCTGTTATCTTTATGTAAGGAGCTCAAAACAGCTGAGACAGATGTGCCTGAAGTAAGCTCATTTATGCCACTGGAAAAGGGTTTGGAGGAGAAAGCCAACTAAAGCTAAATTCAAAGCAATTATTTCCAGCAGTGGGAAAGTGCCACAGGATCAGCCCCGGAACATGAAACATATTTAACGTGAATGCAGAGTTCACCTTTCCAAGGCTTATTTGCTCACTTAAGAACTAAATCTGCAATAATCTTACCTCTACATCTTGCTTGTTGGCCAACACCAGAATGGGAACCCCCTCCAAAGCCTCACTGGTAATCATCTTCTCTGTAAAGCACAGAAACAAAACCAGACGTTTAGTTACTTCTGGAAAATAGAGTTGTGCGAATGCTTGACACAGACTATGTTGACCTAGGAAGGAAGAAAGAGGCTCCTTCAAGGTCATTATATGCCACAAAGGTGAGTCTTGTGTTACAGACAAGACAGACTTCAACAAGAAAGTGCAAAAGCACTGCAGATGTGTCATTAACTGGCCACACAGCTTCACTTCAAGGACACAGGAATGGATGTGACAGCAATGAGAGAACTGTGCCCCAACACTTTGTGAAATCACAGTGCAGGTAAAACACAATGTACTCACCAAAAGCTCTTTTAGATTCTGAGAGCCTCTCCTCATCTGTGGAGTCAATAACATAGATCACTCCATGAGATTCAGCATAATACTGGAAGGAGAACACAGACATTAGAGCATTTATCCATCCATTTGTTCCTCTTCCTGGGTTTTTTGGGTGAAATTTGGATACAACTCTCAGGTAAGTTGGTAAGTGCTGTCTGTAAACACTAATGCAAATATTAAGCATGATCTTTGTTCATCTCGCACAGATATAGGTGAATCTCTGGAAAAGTGCTGATGCTAAATATGGGGGTTACCAAGAAGGCTGCATCATTACTAAATTATCATCATGCTTCTAAAAGAGACAAAACCATTTCTAAAAGAAAAGCAAAAACATCTCTCACCTTGTCCCAAAGAGACTGCAGCTCCTCCTGTCCCCCAAGATCCCAGAACATGAGACGAGTTTTGCCAACATCAATAGTACCAACTACAGGGAAAAAAGACAGAATCCAATGAAAATGAAAAGTGGTCTTTAGAGCACAAACACCTGCAAATCCCCTTAAGAAGTGTGGGGTAGAACAGACTTCCAGAGGAACAAATCACACTCAGTGGCTACTTTCAACAACAGCAAAATACCCTCACAAAGAGCAACCACTAATACCAGAGTCAGATCAATGCAAATGGTATCAGAATCAAGGCAATGAATCAACTCCAGGGAAGTTTAGCTTGATCTGGGAGTGTAGCACTGAAGGGGAGTACTTGGGGATTTAAGACTTCAGTGTTTTTAACTCATAAGCTAAGAAAGCTGATGTTATTCTCTTACAAAAGACACAGGGAGCTGGGGGATTCAATTTCTCCTTCCAGGAACTATTTTGCCCTTGTCAATTTCTAATCATTTCAAACAAGAACCAGCTCTTGTCTAACTGCAGCAAAGCTGAAGAATTCCAGAGAGATTTACTTACTGTTTAAGCCTACAGTGGTTGTGATTTTGGACAGACTCATCCCTTTGTAGTTCTTGTTAAATCGAGTTTTGGTTTGTTCAAGGAAGGTCTGAAAAGGAGTAAGAAGCTGTATTTAGTCCCAAATTGGGGTAATCCTAGCCCAAAATGTGCCTTTGCATTTCTGCAGAATCCAGCTCCAACAGACACTGCCCTGCCTAACCTTGGAATAAACCACTCTTCTTGTTCCCAATTTTAGCAAGGAAAGAAGGGATCACAGGCGATTATGGGATTAGCAAAACCCCAGCTACAACCTTCAAGGCTTATGCTAAGTTAAAGTAAGAGGGAAAAGTTGCTTCTTTGGTGTGACAC
>WYDI02031527.1:18473-33210 GCA_009867235.2 Psittacus erithacus
TGGACACAGGGGCTTGGAGCAAGCTGCTCCAGTGGAAGGTGTCCCTGCCCGTGGCAGGGGTTGGAGCTGGATGAGCTCGGTTTCCAACCCAAACCATTCCAGGATTCTATGATAAGACTTGCTAAGATGCAGGAAGAAGCACAGGTACCAAGTGACTCACACAACATTGCAACAACTCTTCTGCTTAAATACTAAAGGAACCTCAAGGCAAAGACTTTGCAAGACCACTGTCTGCGAGCAAGTGTGCAGATAACTAATCACTTTGAAGTCAAACACCGTTCCCTAAAGGGCAAAACCAGCGTTCCAGCCACAAGCGAGGGACTTCTGGGGCTGGGCACTCGGGATGAGGACGGGGCACCTCGGGGCGCAGGGCGATGTTCTGCGGCAGGCACCAAGACCGCAGGTTGGGGACAACCCCCCGACCCGCTCCCCTTTCGGGCCCGTTACCCTTGACGGGCCCAGCTACCGCCCCGCTCCCCCTCGACCCGGAGACACCCCCCCATAGCCTGACAGGGGAAAGGGGAGAACCGGCCCTCAGCGCCATTTCCCCCTCACGGCCCAGGGCCAGCTTCCGGGCCGGCAGCGCCTCACAGTCCCGCCTCACAGTCCCGCTCCGAGCCCAGCCGTGGCCCTGCCGCCCCCCGAGAGCGGAGGAGCGGACGACAGCGCCCGAAACCCGCGGGCTCCTCACCAAGTACCGGAGACACCGCCCGCCGCACCGCACCTCAGCGCTCGCCATCGGCACCGGCCGCCGGCGCCATCCCCCGCGGGGCGCTCTGGGAAATGTAGTTCTGGTGCTGGGGCTGAGCGTTGCGTGGCTATGGGAAGAGGACTACAACTCCCAGAATGCCTCGGGAGGCACCAGTGCGCAAGCGCTAAGTCAGCTAAAGAAGCCGGAAGAGGCGGGGATAGGGGTGTCATGGCGGCGGTGCGGTAGGGAAGGGGAGCTGAGGGGTGAGTGGGGCTGCTGTCGGCCCCGCGGCGGAGGGACCGCGCCTCAGCGCCCAGGCCGCGGGAGAAGCGGTGTTTCAGCGCCCTGGAGCGGGCGCCGTGGGGGGAAAGGAAAGGAGAGGGGAGGGCAGGGCCGGGCCCGGCCTCTCCTCAGACTCTCTCATCGCCTTTCGCCGCCTCTTTGCTGCAGGCGCATCGGCCTGGTTCCTTCCCAGGGGAGAAGCAGGACGGGGGTGGATGGTGGTTTCTGCGGACAAGGGTTTGTTATCCAAAGAGGTGCTGGTTTTAAGTAACTTTGAGTATGTGCTAAGTTCCCATAAAGGACACGGTTAAACACGCCTTTATTTTGCTGATAATGGATGAAGAGAGTCTGGAAGCAGCAATTCAGACCTACAATGCTCAACTGCAGCAAGTGGAGCTGGCGCTGGGGGCAGGCCTGGACCCGGCTCAGCAGTCGGACTTGATTCAGTTGCAGGAGGATTTAAAGCAACTGATAGAACTGACCGAATCCAGCCTGGTGTCTGTCAAAAAGAGCAAACTTCTGGCTACTTTAGATACAGATGCTGCCTCCTCCTCCACCCCAGGAGGGCTCCTGGAGCAGGGCACCAAAGCGGACACGACTGCCCAAGATGAGGAGTATGCTGCCTTTAAAGAAGCCATTGCTGAGATTGGAACTGATGAGAAGCCTTCAGCTGATAACAGTGAGAGGTCATCAAAGAGGGATGAGGAAACTGATGACAAAAATGAATCAAAACACAGTGAAGAGGAGAAAGAGTCTGACAGAGAGGAAGAGGAGGAGGAGGGATTGAGTGGCATGAAGGTTAAAGCTCCCTACTACAGCTCTTGGGGGACCCTGGAGTACCACAATGCCATGATTGTGGGGACAGAGGAGTTGGAAGATGGCAGTGCAGGGGTGCGAGTGCTCTACCTGTACCCAACTCACAAGTCTCTGAAGCCCTGTCCCTTCTTCCTGGATGACAAGTGCAGATTCAAAGAGAACTGTCGGTAAAGAAGGAGAAAGGGGTGGGAGGGGGTTTGTGTCCTTCTGCTGCTGATGCTGCAGTGTTCTGAGGGATAAACCTGCTCTGGAAGTGCCATGTTTGGCTTTTTTACTCAAGGAAATTTGGGCTTTTTATGGTTTTCAGGTGTGTTTTGGTGCAGTGGCATCCGCTGGGCTGTATTCTTCAGCTGATGCAGAGGTGGGATGGGAAATCCTATGGGAAAGTTGCAGAGAATCAACTGCACCCAATCAAGTGGCTAAATTAATAACAGCATTCTAAACAAAACCAGCAAAGCTTGGCTGTCAGTAGTTCAAGCATTCATGAGAGGCTGGAGAGTCTCCAGCTGTGGACATCTTCAGAACTTCACTGGGTAAGGCCTTGAGCAGCTTGATGAGTTGAACTAGAGACCTGTGTATCCATGAGATCCTGCCTATCCCGAAGGACCTGTGAACTTTTCTGCTGGATGTATCACTAGCAAAGAGAGCCTAATGCTCTGGGGTGGGATGCTTCCTTCATTATATGACATAAATAATATGTTCAAGGTGAAAATAACTTGTGTGACCTTAGAGCAGCTCCCAGTGCCTAAAGGAGCCAACCAGACACCTGGAGAGGGGCTTTGGACAAGGGGTGTAGGGACAGGACAAGGGGGAATGGCTTTAACCTGACAAAGGAGAGATGTAGATGAGACATTAGGGAGAAGCTCTTCCCTGTGAGGGTGCTGAGGCGCTGGCACAGGGTGCACAGAGAAGCTGTGGCTGCCCCGTCCCTGGCAGTGTTCAAGGCCAGGCTGGACACAGGGGCTTGGAGCAAGCTGCTCTAGTGGAAGGTGTCCCTGCCTGTGGCAGGGAGTTGGAACTCGATGAGCTTAGAGGTCCCTTCAACCCAAACCATTCCAGGGTACCATGATGGCCATTGAAGACGCATCACCCCTGGCAACTTGTTTGCACTTTTATTTCAAGCCTGCTCCAGTGAGGTTGATAATTCCTCTTCTCCCTTTCCTGCAGGTTTTCCCATGGGCAGGTGGTGTCTGTGGAGGAGCTTCAGCCATTCCAGGAGCCCAACCTGAGCATGCTGGAGGTGGGCTCATCCTGCCTGGCAAAGCACAGTGATGGGATATGGTACACAGCAAAGATAACTGGTGAGTCTGAGTGTGCTTGGTAGGATTCCATGTGGAAGATGGAAGCTGGTGCTTACATGAATGTAAAACTTGGCTGTTTTGGTTAATGGTAGAAAGGCTGCAGCCCTGCACTGGAAATCTTGACATAGCTGGGAAAATACTCTGAATTTTGTTAAATTTGGGAAGGGCATAGGCCAGGAAACGGGAATGTTGGACAAAAGGAAGACGTAAAGATCAGTAGTGTGGAAAGGAAATGACTGTGTCCCTGTTAACTGCTCAGGAAGGGAGGAGGCAGGTGGTGCAGGGATTTGCATGCATATTGGGTTTGAATTGCAGTTATCCCCTCTTGTTTAACTAGAAGTCAGGGGCTGGCCCTGCCCATCAGCTGCTGATACAGGCTTCACCTGGCCTGGGAATTCTCTCTTTCCATCTTTCTTTGCCTGTTATTAGATCAAAGGGGAGCAAGTCTAACTTCTCTCTGATTCAGTTTCCAACAGCCCATCTTAATTATTAGAATTGAACCTTTAAGTCAACACAGACATTGTGGAGGTACCTTTTCATTGCAGTGGATGCTTCCTCCTCCAAGACAAAAGCACAAAGAAAAACCATTTTTTCTTCAAAACACATGTTCCTTGGGCCTCCCCCGTCTCCCGTATCATTCCCAGGAGCTAACTCTGGTTTAGAAAGCCCTCTGCCAGTTGTGTTTTGGATACTTACTGGGTTCTTGTCCTTGCTTTTCCTTCTGTAGACATTGACAGTGGTTACTACACGGTGAAGTTTGATTCTCTGCTGCTCAAGGAAGCTGTTGTGGAAGGAGACAGTGTCATTCCCCCGCTGCGAAGTGAAGAGGCTGCTGAGTCTGATGAAGACAGCGTTGATGATTCTGGATATGCTAAAGGTGTGAGCAAAACAACTTTAGATCTAGGTCTGCCTTTCTCTGGGACCTATGGAATTACTGTCCTGCAGTTGCCCTTCTAAGTGTCTCACCTCTGATGGAAGAGCAAAGCATCTCTTTGTTGCTGAGCAGTAATTAGCTGTCATGTTACAATTGCAAACTAAAACCTTTGGTTTATGCAACTATTGGGCTATGGGTTAATGAAGGTTGGAGGTTTCCATGGGAACTTCCAGCATGTGAAAGAAGAGGGTGTGATGTTTTAGAGCAGAGTTCCAAGCTCTGAGTCTGATTCTTATGTGCCTGGCTGAGTTGAGCTAATGAGTGGGGAGACCTTTTCATCTCTGGGAGCTTTGTGTAGCTACATGAGAGTAAAGACCCCAGTAACTGTGAGTGCTTGGTCCTTCCAGTGCCTCAGTGAGGTTGCAGGAGCAGCCATACCCTGTTTTGCAATTGAAAGCTGACACAGAGAGAGCCCAAGTGACTTCTTTGAGTTTAAACAGGCAGCACCGTCCCTGTGCCAGTGCCACAGTTACATCACAGGGACAAAGTTGTGTCCTGGAGCTCTTTACATGTCACTTAATAGACATTATTGCATTCTAAGAACACAGAGTTAGCATTGTGGCCTAGAGGAGCCTCATACCAGAGACATGAGCTGGAAGCATAGAATAAGTATGATGTGCCACTGTGCCAAAGTTTACTCTGATGGTGTACGTCACTCTGTATTACCATCCTGGAAGGAAGGAAAAGAAGCCTAAAGACTCCTGGAGGATTCTGCCTGGAACTGTGAGGTGGTGCCTGCATTAAATCAAGTAAAATCTCATTTAAGTGACTTGCTGTACAATGTTCATAAAAGTAAGAGCTCAGTGGGAACTAAATAGGGCTGGAGGAGCATCCAAATGGTTCTGGGGTGGGAGAAGTACATTGTACTGAGGGGTTTTCATGCTGTGAGGATGCCCAGATGAGGGTTTTGCATAGCAGCTTTATTTCCCTGTTTCACTGATTCTTCTCTCCTGTGCCACAGTGATAGATTCGGGAGTTCCAGAGAATGGGGAATGGTCTCCTGCATGCAGCTCCTCCTTTGGTGGCTGGGAAGCTCATACTCGTGGTATTGGCTCCAAACTGCTTGTTCAGATGGGATACGAGTTTGGAAAAGGTGAGAGAGAAAGAAGGGGGTCCTGGTGCTGCAAGAGCCTGACTGCCTCCATGGTTCCTAAAGCTAGAGAAGAAAACCAAGGTTTTGGATGAAGCTAAAACTTCCCTGTGCTGAAGATAAGAGATAAGGCTGGAGCTGTGTGAGGAATCACAGCTGTGCTGGGAGGCAAGAAGGGATAACTCAGTTAGTGGAAGTAGAGGCACATGTGTGCACTAGCCCCTCTATGGTAATAACAGAAATTGGAGGCATTTGAAACCATGGTCAAGTTGATGATTAAAGCCATGAGAACTGTTGTGTGAGATGTTCAAAGGCTTTAGGTGGAAGGGAACTGATCTATGAAGCTTCTGATGTCTGTGTTAAAGCATCTCCTGGCTGTAGACGCAGACTTCAAAGCCTGCTCAACCAGCTTCTCACTACACAAATTGCATTGAGCCTTGGGGGCTTTGGGAGGGCAGTCTGCTGCTTGCAGTTGTCTCTGCTTCTCCCAGAAGAACCAAACCAGTTTGAAGAAGAAGCTGACTTGAGAAGTTGAGAACATGGGGCTGAATCTGGTTTGACAGAAACCAGCCTGACTGGTGGCCTCGGGTGTCTTATCACATCTTCTGCTGTCAAAGGCTTCTCTCATAGTGTCTGCATCCGCCGTGCTGTGGCCTTTGCTGCTCCCTTTGACTTGGGATGGCAGTTACAGTTTGTTGTGCCTGCTGAGTTGTTCTAAGCTTGTGACTGTCAGCGTGAGCTTGTGGTGGGTGGTGGCTTGGAGAGGGGATGTCCTCACTCACTGTAATCACTTTGTGTCTCCTCAGGGTTAGGGAAGAACTCTCAGGGCCGCGTGGAGCCAGTGCAGGCTGTGGTGCTGCCTCGAGGGAAGTCCCTCGACCAGTGTGCGGAGGTACTCCAGAGGAGGAAGCAGGGGAAGCTGGACCCAGGCAAATCCAGGAAGTGCCAAGCAAAGGGAAGCAGCCGGAAGCCTTCCCACAATGTGTTTGACTTTCTGAATGAGAAGCTGCGAGGGAAGAGCTCTGGGGAGAAGGCTGGAGGGGCGGCAGTGCCCAGGAGGACCAGCAAAGAGATCTACCATGCCAGCAAGAGCACCAGGAAAGAACTGAGTGTCCGCCTCCTCCAGACAGTGGAGAAGATAGAGCAAACGCAGAGGGATATCATAGGAATCCAGCAGGCCCTGGAACGCAACATTGGACGGTAGGAAATCAGCCTCTTTGGGACTGCAGGGGGGACTGCGAATTCTGGGGCTGCTGGGAGAAGGGCTGGGCTTGAGATAAGGTATAGGAGGAGTAAGTGATGTGCGTGGATGAGATCTAAGGGGAAGAGGAGGAGAAAGACTTTAGCGTGTGCTTCGGACCAGCTTGGACACTGGCAGATGTGTCTGGGGTCCTTTGGCTGGAAATGAGGCTGTGGTGAAGGGAGGAAAGGTGCTGGAGTCTTTCCTTCTCATGCCCATCTCTGCCGTGCTATTGAGCATCACAGGAGGGTGTTTTCTAGGCCAGATTGTGCTGAGCACCAGGTTCTTCCTGGCTTTCAGCAGGTCACTTGTGCAAATCTCACCTGAAAGGGCAAACCCTCCTGGGATGATGACAAGCCTTTGATCTTACCATGCAGGATGACTTTGCCATTATGTTTTTTGCTTCTAGGCACAGCGTTGCTACGGCTCAGCTGAGGGAGAAGCTGGCTAATGCCCACAAACAGCTGGGGCAGCTGCAGGCGCAGGAAGCCAGTCTGCAGCAGGAGCAGAAGAAAGCAGACACACACAAGAAGATGACTCAGTTCTAGTCAGTCAGAGAGGTGTTTGACTGCTGTGATTGTCCTTCCAGCCAGCCCTGGTGCTGACAGCCTCAGAGCCTGGGTTGAGCCTTGCTGCTCCTCCGGGCCTCAGGCTGCTCAGCCTGGAAAATGGGCTGAAAAGCAGTAATTCCTAAACCCAGATGGCTCTGAGCATTGCTGGGAAGGGGAGGAGCACACATCCTGGAAGCAGTCAGTGGACCTGAGCCTTGTGTAAGGGCTGGCCACAAGAAACAGGATTCTCTGCTCTCTTGCACACTTCTTCCCTTTGCTATCACTATAGAGTCTGTAGCTCCTCAGGCGGTAACGTTGCTGGCTACACACCAGCCGAGGAGGGGCTTTGAAAGCCCCACATCCTGCCATCAGCTGTGGCTTGTGTTGGCAGCCAACTGACAAACACAGAGCAGAGGCAGGGTCCCAAAGCAGAACAGAGTGAGAACAGCAAAGGCAGACAGCTTCAGCTGCTCTTTGCCTTGCAGGTTTTGCCATGGGGTTCAACTGAGAAGAGTTTTTGGGGGAGCAGCTCCTTGGCAGCCTCAGTGTAATGAACAGACAGAAAACTGGCAGCTTGGAAGTGGGTACTCGTTGCCTCAAGCTTCAGATTTCATCTGTTTGGGTGTAAGAGTATCCCAGGACATGCTGTAGCCTCATTGACTTGGCATGGGAAGCCACGTGGTTCCACACGTGGAGTGCCAAAGCTGGGGGGGGGAATAAGAGCAGGGTAACAGAGCTTCACATCTCCCAGTTGTTCTGCCCCACGTGGCTCACTGGACACAGGTCCTTTTCTTAAACCCCCTCAGGACCCAGATCTGGGCCCTGGCTGAGCACAGAGATGGGTCTGTGCTATACAGCCCTGTCTGTGGCAGAGCTTCAGGCTGGGCTGGAGGCAGGTTGAGCAAGCAAAGTACCCTTCCCTGCAGCATGGACAGGCTGGACACGAAGGATGTCTTCCCTCAGGTTATATTGTGCATTGGTGGCAGCCAGTCCTTGCCCCAGAGGAGATGGTGGCTTCATCAGGCTGTTTCTGGTGGGACTGGTGCAGCGGAATTGCTTTTAGAAGAAATAAATGTTTTCAATTTCATGCCAGTATCTTAGGGATGATTTTGTTCCTTACTTTAAGGAATCAATTTCCTTTTATTCCATGAGTCATTTTTCTGATGGAAGGTTTTGCTCCTTTGGTACCTCCTGCTCTGTCTGTTGTAAAGGTGTCAGCCTGGGCAGGGCTGCACCGACCAGCTGCCAAACTCACCAGAAAGCCTGAGGCTGAAGGAGAAGGGATCAGAGTTGTGGGATTCAGCATTGCTACAGACACCCCTTGGGAAAGACAGCGACAGCAGAAGTGAACAAGTCTTCAGGGAAGCTCTGAGTGACTTTTCCTTCCTGGAGAGCTCTTGGATCCTGCTGTGATGGACTCTGCTGATGGGAAGGGTGCTGTGGGCTGCCTTGAGTCATCAGCATCAGTCTGTTTCTCACTGTATTGGCTGTATTATCTTCATTGTGCTGAACTTGGGCTCTCTGCACTGGGCTTAACTCAAGGGCTTAACAAGGGTTGCTCAGTGCCCTTCCTTTACAAGTGGCTGTTTCCCACACTCGAGTGGTGTTAATGTGCCCAGCTTAGCGTGAGTGCACACTGAGGCAGCACTGATGAGCTGAGCTGGGCAGAGAAACTCCTTGGGCTTGTTTTGTGCTCTGACACTATTTAACATCATCACCTCTTTAAGAACTATCAGCCATGTGTCTTGGCTGAGTCCTGTTTTGACCCTTCCTTGGGATTTCCACAGCCTTACTTCCCAGAGCCCTGTTGGAACGGCTGCTGCCTCCCTCCCAAGGCAGTTCACATCCCTGGTGAATAAAGTTGGGGTTTATTTTATCCCTCTCTCCTCGTAAGGCATTGTTCATTTGCAAGGTAATGCTCATCTGTGGTGACCCATCCTTTCCCTTACATTGCCTGGGGATGGAGGGCTGGGACTCAAACCAGCCGGGTGGGAAGCAGAGGGTGCTCTTGCCGAGCCCGTGGTGCTGCTGCCAGCCAGGGCGGGGAGAAACCAGCCTCCTATTGGGTGCAGCAGCCACCTCGGCAGCTCAGGAAGCTGCCGTGTGCGCTGCATGGTATCTGCTCGGAGCCATCTGCGCTGGAAGGAGCTGAAGAGGAGCGGGAGAGCTCCCATCAAGATGTTTGAACTGTTTGGGAGCCCCTAATAAGGAATAACTTCGGGATAAAAGAGGCCAAATCCTCCAGGTCGGCTGGCAAGGGAAGAGCATGATTGGATCCCTGCTCTTCACAGTCACCAGCCTTTGAGTCTCTGCAAGGTAAGTGGTGGTTTTCTTGCCTCATGACCTTGGGTCTGTGCAACTAAAGCAGAGGCTGAAAAGGACTTTAGAACTGCCTGATCTAATAGGAATTGCACCAGTGTTGGAGATGCTGTTGCAGCAAGCTGGATGGGACCGGCCGGATCCCTGCTCTGCAGCAGGGCGGTGTGAGCTGGGGTGAACTCAGGCTGTGAGGAGGGCTGAAAGCTTTGTGCTGCTCCATGCTTTGTGCTCTGGAAGCACCTAGGCTTAGAAAGGAAGAAAAGGAGCTTGGGCTCAGCACTGCTGTGTCTCGAGTGGGAGCTGGTTCCTTTCATGGTGACCTGGTGAGTGCAGAGGTGTGGGGAGTGAGGTTCTCCACTGAAAGGTTCCCAGTTGTCTCGTGAGGAGGGGACTGAAGGTTTTGCCCATGCGTGGAATAGCTCTTGGGGACTGCTGAGCTGCATGGCTGCAGGGGAGGAGGATGGAGAAAGCATGGGCATTGAAACCTGAAATGGTGCGAAAGTGCTGAGTTTGTGGCAAGAAAACCACGGTGGTCTCTGTGACTGCCGAGCAAACCTGTGTCTATCCCCAGAATCCACCCATCCTGTGTGTTGGGTCTGGCTTCCCCTGTCTGCCGCCCCGAGCTCTCTGCTGCTGCTCAGCTCTGCAGGAAACCTCTCGAGCAGGTTCTCATCTCTCTGCCCCAGTGAGCACATCTCCAGCATGCACGGAAGGGCGGAGGGAAGGAAGATGCTGAACCGGTGTCACCTCGAGCAGAGCCGCGGTGCGAGCAGGGGGCACCTGCCTTCAGGCTTCACAACTACGCTTCATAGCATCCCGCATGGCTTGGGTTGGCAGGGACCTTAAAGCTCATCCGATCCCAATCCCTGCCACAGGCAGGGATGCCTTCCACTGGAGCAGCTTGCTCCAAGCCCCATCCAGGACAGGTCCAATGGTGCCTGTTACAGGGCTTTCATTTATCGTAGTTGAAAACAAAAGATCCACTTCTGCTTCTTGGGGCTCTTCTCTCAGTGCAGCTCCCCAGGGTCCCCGAGCTGGGTTTGCTGCAGGCACTGATGGAGATCAGCTTCTGCTGTTTGCCCTGGTTTCTTGCAAATACGCTTTTAGGAGCTTCAGAGCTGTTCTTGTCGTCACCGTGCGCTGAGCACGCTGTGGTTTTGCGGGGTGGATGAATCAGAGGCCAGGCAGAAGCAGCAGCGCTCGGTTGCCACAGTCAATTCCATCCTGTTGTCATGAAGCCCAGGAGAGAAACCTGTGCCTTTTGCAGCAGTCACGTCCTGGAGTGAGAAACCAACTGCATTGGTGGTGCCTGTGCTCAGGGATTACTACAGGGAGTTACTCCTGCTCGCAGCCCCTGGTGCGTGTCGCACGTACACTGGCTGCGACCGCTCAGGTCTTCAAAGCCTTGTGGAGCCTTGCGAAACCCTGTCTGGAGCCTGGAGAACAGCCCCGGCATGGGGAGATCAATAACTCCATTGGCAGGAGTTCAGGTGTGTGTTTGTCAAGGGCTGTTGGAGACGTCGCTTTGCAAACTGCTCCATCCCGCCCGGGCTGGGCGCTGCGTTCTCCTCTCAGATCCATCACTTTGGGAGAACCAACGTGGTGTCCCCAGAAGTGGCATCTCCAGAGACTCAATGCACCAAGGGGCAGGCACTGAGTGTTTCTGTAGGTCAGAAACACTCAATGCACCAAGGGGCAGGCACTGAGTGTTTCTGTAGGTCAGAAACACAACAGAAAGTAGGGCAGGAGATGTCTCTGTTAATTTCAACTCAGGAAGCTTCTCTGTTCCTCAACCTTAGACACACAGGGATGGAAAATGCACCCGCTGTCAGGTGAGCTGCCCCGTGTGTGCCTGTTAAAGCTCCCACTTCATTCCAGCACCAGCCCCATGGTCCCTGGTTAGAATGGCGCCTGCTGCCCCTGCACAGCTCTGCCCTGAGCTCAGCCTTTCTAAAGAGCTCAACAAGTTGGGCCGGGGCTGTGTGAAGCGATGCCCGCGTGGCCGGTAATCCCTGTCCTCCATGTGTGCTCAGACAGGAAAGCTCTGTTGGCTGATTAACACCTCAGCAGGGAGGGAGCAGCCGTCCCTTCCCAGCTCTGATCCCAGCCGGTCCATCCAGCCCGCTCAGTCCCTAAATCCTGCCTCGCTCTCCAGGGCTTCAAGCTTCAGCCAGGGAAGTGGCCCAAGGCATGGGAAGCGCCCAGATAAAAGGGTGCTTGAGTGGGCAGGGCCTTGCTGGTGTTGGGTGGAGATGTGACAAGGATGCTGCCTGTGATGCAGGGTGCAGGGGAGAGGGGAGCGATGGGTGCCTCGATGGGCAATGGGGCTGTTGCAGCACCCCAGAGGCACCCGGGGCAGGGTGGCTCCTCACCAGGGCTCATCCTGATTCAGAGGGTGAGTAAGAGGCGCTCAGGGTGCCCCATGGCATCCCCATGACTCCAGCTCCGCTGGTGGATGCTGCTTGGGTCTTCCAGCCCCATCTTACCTGGAGACTCGGGATCAGCTACTGAGGCTTCTTCAGGCCATGCGTGACCCCAGCGCTGGGAACTGCCTTCATTTCCCTCTGGATCAGGCAGTTTCCAGCCGCTGGCATGCGCACCTCTAGTACCGGGCCAGCTCATTTTGGGGTGCAGGACGTGCATGGGGCTGCGCTTGCGCAGAGCTGGGAGCAGCAGCCGTTGGCTCGACACGGTGCAGGTGAAGCGGTGGCAGCTTTTGCTGTGGGTTTGCTGATGGCTCAGCAGGGACAGGGATGATGGGATGGGGTGGGATGGGATGGGATTTCACCATCAGTCCCATGGGATGCTGATGGGGTGAGAAGCTTCTGCTCTTTGTCTCGGGCTCCCCGGCACCTTTGTGCCTCTGCGCCGCTTGCTCTAGCCTTGCCGCTGCTTTGGTTTGCAGGGGCACCTAATCCCTTGGATAAGGCACAGGGAAGAGGGCTGGGCTTGGCCAAGGCACGGCTTTTCCTTTGGGAAGAGGAAGGTGGCCGAAGGCCTGGCGTTTTCCGTGTGATGCTGGTGGAGGAGGCTCGGGGTCTGCGTGTGCTGCGCTGCCGATGCCCAAGAGCCACCATGGCTGCTGCTCAGCAGTGATGCTGCAGCTCCTGCAGCACCCGGTGACCCCGCAGGTCTCATGGCAAGGATTGATGGGGATGAATCCCACAGGGCTTGGAGGGAGACCTGAGGAGGGGAAGGGTGAAGCTCACCCTGCTTCCGGGAAGCTGAGTCATCTGTTTGCCGGTCCTGTCTGGGCCACCCCTACCCCGGTGTCATCAGAAAGCCCCCGGGCACTTTGGGGTGTCCCAGATGGGTTCTGGGGTCCCCGTTTCAACGTCTCAGGGCCCACTTGGGAGCTTGAGCCTCGTGGGGTTGGTTTGCAAGAAACGAACCCAAAATCGGGTATTTCCCGGGGTGAAGCCGTGGGGGCGCCGTGGTGACATAGGGAGGGCAATGGGTGGCCAGAAAAGGGGGCTCCGGGACACGTCCCCTTCCGCAGCATCCCCCTGCATGGGGACTGCGCTGCGGGGCCCTGCAGCGCCGTCCCCGGCCGCGCTGAGCCCGCTTCCCCCTCCTCTGTTCTCTCCGCAGAGCTCGGCCCCGCCGCGGCGCTGGAAGCGGCTGCCCCATGGCTGCAGCGGGGGGCGAGGGACCAAGGGGGACCCCGCTGCTGCCAGCGGGCGCTGCCCTGGCCCTGCTCGGTGTCCTGGTCTACCTGGGCGCCCTGTGCGCTGCCTGCAGACGGTAGGTGCTGCCCTCGGCCCCTCTGCCCTCCCTCCTGGGCATGGGGACCCCTCCGTGGCTGCACATAGAGACCCCGTTGGTGCCTGTGCTGAGCGGGGACCATTGGGATCTGCTGCTCTGTTTGCCCTGAGCCTAAACGGCAGCCCCGGTGCAGCTCTGCCTGGCCTGGTCCTGCACCCCTGTGTCTTGTTACCCCCTCTGATATCCCCCCTGCATCCAAAGGACTCACAGGAGCAGCCTGGAGAGGGCTGAAGTGTGAGCAGGATGGGCAGGGTGGGTGATGCCAGGGGTGTTCCCATGGCTTGGTGGGATGCAGGATGCGATCTGCACTTCTCCAGCCAACAGGGGCCCTGCTGAGGGGCTGGTAATGGAGCAGGGTGATGGGTTTGTGGGTGCTGCTGCCCCAGTGAGGGGCACACGGTGATGCCCATCACGGCCAGGTCGGAGTCTTTGGGTACCTGCTCCTCACCCCCAGCCTCATGCTCAGCCCCACTTCTCCCCACAGCAAAGGCAGGAAGAAGAAGCTCCCTCTGGATGGGGTGAAGCTGGTGGATGAGGTAAGCACTAGCTGGGGCAGCAGGATGAGTCCTGGGGGTGCTCTGAACCCCCCAGCTCCCATCCATGGCGCTGAGGCTCTGTGTCCCCACTGCAGTCCCTGCTCAGACAGATGCAGCTGCGCTCGCTCAGCAAGTCAGACACGAAGCTGCATGAGCTGTACCGGGTGAAGGCCAGGGACGATGGTGAGTGCCCATGGAGGCAGCAGGCACCGGTGAGCACATGGCAGCGCCACACACATGCCATGGCGCTGGCGCAGGGCTCGGTCCCTCCTTCATCCCAGCATCCCCCATCTCCCATCCCTGCAGCCCAGCGCCCGGCCAGCCTGGACTGCACCTGCCCCACGTCTGCTGACCCTCAGCACGGTGCCAGCATCCTCCTGCACCGCGAGCTGCCGCAGATCCCGGTCCCGGAGCCCTCGGTGCCCGACCAGACCTACTCCAACCTGCTCTTCCCCCCGCGGCGGCACCCGGCGCCCGACACCGTGTACGAGTGCGTGGCCACGGGCAGGGAGGAGGCTGCGGTGTCCCCACCTCGGGCTGCGCATGGGGCGGCCGATTACGCCTGCGTGCGCAAGGTGAAGAAGGGGATGCCCGTGGAGGCGCAGGATGGGGCTGCAGCCATGGGGCCCCCCGAGGCGCTGCAGTGCTGGGATGGCTCAGGAAGTGCCCCCCAGGAGAAGGTATGGCTTTTGGGGGTGGCAGGGATGGGGTACATGGGGGATAATGTCACACTGTGCATCCCTGTGGTGCCTGTGTTGAGCAGAGCATCCCAACCTGGTGCGAATTGGGCTGCTACATTTCAGCAGCAGTGCCGGGGAGGTTTTTGAGGTCAGGATAAAGCCAAGACCCCAAACACAGGTGATGCTGTTCTCTATGTCCTGCAAAATGCTCCCTGTGTTGTGTAGGAAGGGGATCCTGAATGGTTGATCTGCTGTCAGCATCCTCCTGGGATATGGGAAGCTGGGAGGGGGCACGGGCATGGGGATAACCCAGTGGGCCGGGATTGCCCCCAGCCCCAGCCTTCCACTATCTGAAGGGAGCTACAGAGATGCTGGAGAGGGACCTTCATCAGGGACTGGAGCGATAGGACAAGGGGTGATGGGTTCAAACTGAAGCAGGGGAAGCTCAGGTTGGGTCTAAGGCAGAAGCTGTTCCCTGTGAGGGTGCTGAGGCACTGGCACAGGGTGCCCAGAGAAGCTGTGGCTGCCCCAT
>WYDI02031528.1:0-43508 GCA_009867235.2 Psittacus erithacus
CCCTGAACACTGCCAGGGATGGGGCAGCCACAGCTTCTCTGGGCACCCTGTGCCAGTGCCTCAGCACCCTCCCAGGGGAGAGCTTCTGCCTAAGATCTATTGTAAATCTGCCCTGTTTCAGTTTGAGTCCATTTCCTTGTCCTGTCACTACGGTCCCTGATGAAGAGCCCCTC
The DNA here is from genome assembly GCA_009867235.2 of Psittacus erithacus. NCBI lineage: Eukaryota > Metazoa > Chordata > Aves > Psittaciformes > Psittacidae > Psittacus > Psittacus erithacus. The sequence goes on from WYDI02031528.1 coordinate 174, forward strand.
TCTGACCAGAGATGCTTTTTTGTTACTGCTCTGGTTTATCCTAGGCACAAAATAAGCAAAGCAGAGAAGTCTGAGATGACAAATCCCATTGCTCTGCACTAGTTTGGAGAGCATTAACTTCCTTACCCTCATTGGAGCATTCCAACCAACACTGGTAGATGCATTACCTCAGAAAAGCCCATGAGCTTTTCCACACTGAGGTTCAAACTGCCTTTAAGAATCTCCATTATGTTATCCCAAGAACCAGCATAAAGCCAACGTAGCCACAGAGTAAGGTTCAGCTTTAACAGGAAGATCCTCACGTGCTGTTGGATTTATGCCCAGCGTTGTCTTATGGGTGTATGAATTGAATTGGGATTTTAACGACTGGCATTTCTCATTAGTATGGGAGGGAAAGAGAAGGAGGGAAATGTAATGATAGCTGCTGAGATTTAAACAGGGTAGGTTAGGAACTGCTCATGCAGGGCTGTAAGCCCCCAGCCAAGTGGGATGGCTTGGCTAATAATAAAAGGCAGTAAATACTTAAGAACCTGTTTAAAATGGTGGCATTTTTTTGACCTTCCTGTGAAGGATCCCTTTGGGATATCAGTAAACACATACATTGAGCTGAGCACTGGGCAGGATAACAAATGGGGCTGTAGCAATAGGGCATGTATGGCAAAAATGCCTTAGAAATTCTTTTGTGGATTGGGAGCAAAAGGAGGATTCTACAATGGGAGCACACAACAGGCAGGTTCCTTGTCTTGCCATTGCTCTGAAATGAAAGCCATGTTGAGGAGCAGTGAAAGTTGTCCTGTAACAGCGTGTCTGTGCAACGGGAAGCAGATTCCTGGAGAAGCTCATCATGCCCTTAAATCCTTCCTCAGCTTTTTATGTCACTCTTCACATACCTCAAAGCTGCTCTGGCCTTGTTAGCAGCGTGACACACATGGCATTAGTGTTACTTCAGACCAGAGGAGAGCATTTGAAATGAAGATGCCTACTGAAGGAGTGATGGGACACTCTCTCCTTGCCCCTATTCGCACATGAACATGGATAGCATCCAGGCAGGGGCAAGTTGCTCTCCCCTGTCCCCCAGCATCCTTCACTTCACAGACTGGTTTGACAGCAGTTCTCCTCTCTGTGCCCATTTTCTAATAGTGAAATTACTGACCTCCACTAATCCTTAATGGCTCGTGGCTGTCAGCCTTTCACTGCCTGCCTTTCTAAGTGGAAAGCTATTTCTTACATCCCATAAGGCTGCTGCTCTTTGACTCCCTAATTGATTGAAGATCAAACCCAAGCACCCCCCCATTATATTTGTCACAAGCACCTGCTTGGAATTCAGGGCTCTGAGGCCCCAGTGCCTTCTCAGCTGATGCACAATGCACACAGCACTGCCTTTACCTTCCTCCTTTTGCTTGGCCTCTCCCAAACCCTGGGAGCGCTGCCCTGTGTGACATCCCCGCTCCCATGGAGCTGTTCCATGTCAGGATGTACCACACAACCCTGCTTTTTACCTGCTGCCAAAGCCAGAGCATGGCTGGGGGCTCGGCTAAGCTGACAAGCTCTTCCAAACAGGAGAGAAACGGGACACATGACAGAGCAGGGCTGCGGGCTCCAGCCATGAACCAGGCTCTTAGATTAGATCCGACAGCCCTTCTCCTAATTGCCGTGACTCAAGGGGAGGGAGGCAGGGCCCGTCGTGTGGCTAGAGACGTATTCTGCTGCTTTATGACACTTCTTACACAGCTTCCAGTGGTTGTTTGCTGTTAATCCCTTCTTCCTTCCTCTATGACCCTTTATTTTCTCTTCTCCTTTCTCTTTCCTCCCTTCTTTCCCCTTTTTCTCTCTCACTTAATAACAGCTGCTGTATTCAGTAAATATATTAAAGAACCCTGTGAGAAGCAAAGGCTGGACTTGCCCTAATGAGGATATACACTTGATGGGGGAGAGAGGGAGGGAAAATGGCTACTTACTTCCCAGGGATGCTGCAGTATAAAGCATAATACACAGCAAGAAATCCCTTCTTGCCCAGGAAGGAGATAGGAGAGCAGAAAGCAAGGTAAAGTGTGAGAGTTAAAGCAAATGAAATCTTGACCCACAAATGCTCTCTGTATCTCCTTGTATCTGACCCTTGCAACATCAGTTCCATGGTGGAGAATAGCCCACATGCCCCAAGTCCAGGCCTCAGTCTTGCTGCAGTCTTGGGGCCGTTCTTCCAGCCATCACGTATGAGGTTTCCTGGAGGGGCCAACCCTTGTTTATTGTCTGCACAAGCTTCTTAATACTGGCTGCCTGAAAACAGCATGGAATGGATACAGGGAGACTATGGAAGCTGAGACAGTATGGGAAGAGCAAGCTGCTCTAGGAGAAGGTGTCCCTGCCTGTGACAGGGGGCTGGAACTGGATGAGGTTTAAGATCCCATCCAACCCAACCCAGTCTAGGACTCTATGGTTCTGTAATCTCTACTGAACGCTTTCTAACTGCTCACACTGTGTCTGAGACCTTGGGCTGCTGAGGAGGTGGGAGAGGCAGTAGCAGCAGTAACGCCTTTGCCTGGTGATGGCTTTTATTTCTCCCTCTCCTTTTCTGTTACTAATTAGCAGGGGAGTGGCTCCTGCTCCCCATGCTTTATACAACCCAAAGATGGGCCTGTGTAGCTGATAGTTTGCAGATGATTAGTAATTTCATTTCAATTGGATGAATAACCCCTTACAGCAAGACGTACATTAGCCTCAGGAATCTAATTGGTGATAACGGCATAGAGAGTGCTTGGTTCTGCTCCTCATCCCGCCCTCCTCCCACCCCAAAAGAAAAGATAATGAGAATTTAATTTCATTCTCACCTATCCATTTGTCTAAATATGGGTGTTTAATTATCCATCTCTGCAGATAGATGTTTCTGCCTCTGTGTGGATCTGAGCTATTTCCTTGGTATGAGGTGTTCTCCCCCCACTTCTAACTCCCTGATGCAGTGTTCTTGTACTTTGAGGTTTAGCTGTGCTAAGTCTCATATATGAGATGGGCTTTTGCTGGACTCTAGGATCACGCTCTGCAGTCTGCCCATGTCAGTACCTGCAGCAGACAGTGAGAAGTTACATCTTGTGTGAGGCTGAGTTTAACACAGAGACTAAACCCTGAGCGGAGAGCCCGGAGCCCAGGCAAGCTCCTGCTCTGCTCATAGTTCCCTTTGCTGCCTGAGCACATCATTGCAGCCCTGCTCTGAGAGTCCAGGATGAAAACCACTTCTTCACCTGCCAGGTAGTGTTATAGTAGGTGGATTCTATAACATGTTGTAAGCCCAAGGGACAGGCATGTACTTAGCTGAGCTTTGGTGGTAGAGCAGAACAGGGGGACTGTACCCGCCTTGTTAGGCTCTGAACACTGCTTGAGGAAATGCATGTTACCTTCCAGGGCGCATGGGGCAGGTTACCTTAAACGCAGGTTTGCTGAACTGAAAACTTGATCAAGAAAGGGATCATGGAGTTCTAATCAATCAGAAACATGGCTTTTAACATACCTACAACTCAGCATAAACAGAGAAGCGCAAGGTTCCTTTTCAGCAGTTTCATTTCCAGCCGGTCCCATGTGTTCATTGCTGGGCAGTGTTTGGAGCTCTCCCAAGGATCTGATTTGCACAGTGTAAGGTGTTGAGCTGGAATTAAAGGGGGTTTACGAAGGTTTTGTGGATTAGGAAACCTTGTATTGGAGGGAGCAGTGTGGAATCAGGCTGACCACCCAGTTCCGCTCTCACATGAGCAGGCCAGACCCTTCTGTGCCTGTTGGCCCCATCAGGGCTTTGAATTTGCTTTGAACTTTGGATTTAGAGCTGCTTACCTGGGAAGCCCAAATGTGTTCCAGAGCTTGGGCACACTTCACTTCATGGAAGTACTGCTCAGTGCCCCAGTTTGGTCTGTTCTTTTGGGTGCCTAGAGTTTCACTTTGAAGAACAACTGTTACTGCTGTGAGCTCAGTAGCTGGGAAGTGTTCCATTTCTGTTTGCAAATAAAAGGCTGGAAAGACGGAAAGCTGGGATAGGTCTTTTAAATGTTGCATATGAGGAAGGAAAAGAGGAGAAACTAGGAACAATTGGAATTACTGGATACAGCTCTGAGCATAGCTTTGCTGGTGGAAGGTAATACCTACCACAGTCTAACAATCCCCTAAAAGAAGCACTCAGAGCAACCAGGCTGCCTTCCTGAGAGCACACAAGGAATGCTATCCCATTAGTAAAACTTGCAGCACCATCATGTCTTGGATGTGAAATTGTTTCCGTGCTAAGGGTGGTTTTCAGTTGATTTCTGAGCTAGGCTGAAGCAGAGGCACCCATTCAGGAAAGCACTTAAACAGACACTCAAACCTGAGTTAAGTCCCATTGACTTCCCTGGTCATGCTTAAGTGCTTTCTGGCCCAATTCAGAGCACATTCAAAGAGGGAGAAGGGCTCTCTTTCACTTCAGCAGGTTTTAGATTAGGCTGCTTCTGCAGTCAGATGGTCTTCAGCTACACACTTGCTTTTTCTAGTTGAAGACAGGGGCAGGAATGCTGTCGGGATACACAAAATGCATAAACGTACATTTGGCTTCTGCTGCTTGTCATATTTTCAGCCACTTCTGTTTAATGCATTGGGGAACCTACATCTGTGGGAGCTGATTTATACACACAGCTAGGAGCCAGCGTGTTCACTGCCCAGTGCTCAGAGATGTGGGAGTGGGTTTGTGCAAGGAGCCGGGCTCAGATGGATGGGATTCTCATCCATCATGTTGACATGGAGAAATAGTAGTGACCACAGACCTCCATGGGCTGGTGGTGGGGGGTCAGTGCTCGAGCGGAAACACCAGACCACTGAAGGTCAAGCATCTGCCTTAGCCCTCTGGGTTGGTGTAGATGCTGTCGAGTAGCAAGAGAGAAAAAGCAGAACAACAGCAAAACCCCAAGCCCCTTGGCTGCTGTGCGTGAATTCAGGACATTGTTCATGCAGGAGCTGCTGTTCCTGCTTGTGAGCAGCAGAGTGACAGAATATGTGGAATTAATTTCCGAGGTGGGAAATGGCTAATAATTTATTTACAGCTGGGGCGGATGTGGAGGAGGGAACGCAGCGCAGCCACGTTTGGGTTTCCTTCAGGAAGTGTCAATGCTTAGCTCTTGCTGCTTCCTCAGAACGTGCCCTATTAGCCGAGACAGCATCCTGCAGTCCCCACACCTATTAGAGAGGCTGCATGCAGCAAGGAGGAGTTCTGTCACCGCTGTACAGCTCACCTGCAGGACTCATTTAGAGCCGTGGGTCCTGCTGTGAGCACGCAGGACTCACGTGTGTGCAGTGTGACTCCTCGCAGCAGCCCATGGCTCAGGAGGGGGCTGTAGTTGTGGTTGGGAAATAGGCATGGGGACCATGGGTGGGGTGTTACGAGGGAGCAGATCTGTTAAGTGGCAAGAGATGCAGTGCATGTGCCATTGACCTCTCTGTTTGTTTGTTAACAGGATACACACCCACTGGGATTTAAACATCTCCTTCCGAGAGACCTCTTGCAGGTACCATTTTGGGGCACCCTCTTTGTATGGTAGGCTAAGAGTTTATGATCTGTTACTGGCATATGGATGCTGTTAGATGTAAATGAACGTTCCTGTCAGTGCTGTGGGGTTTTTTTCTTCCTCCTTTTTCTCCCCTTACTAATCCTTTCTTCTGTTTGTATTGGGGGGACATTGTGGGGGGAAACAGTCTCTTATGTTGGGAGGGAGAATTGATTAGACTGAAGAAAGCCCATCATTGGTTTGTATGTTTGCTTTAGTTCCTTTTTGAAAGCATGCAAGGTTGGGGTGGCCCAGATCTATTTCCCAACATGAGATATGGGAATCTGCATCTCATGCGCTGAAGTGATTCCTTGTGCAGAAGACTCCTTGACGGCCATAGTAACTGATGCTCCTGAGTTGCTCAGGAGTTGTGTTTAGCCAGCTTAACTCAGCGCTACCTGAAAAGGTGGCGCAAATGGCAAGAATCACTGGGTGAATGATGCTTTAGATAATGTGATGCCCCTGGGAGACCCTGGTCCTCCAAAAACTTAAGCATGCAGTCATTCAGCTGCAGCGTATGAAGTGTTGTAACCAGTAGGACTCTGCATTTGACGCTGTGAAGTGTGAATGGGTTGAAATACAGCTGCAGAAGTGCAGTGCAAGAGGAGTGGGTAAAAGTTGACATGCAAATGACAAGTGTTTTACAAAGCATAAATACAAGAAATGCAATAAAAGTCTGAATTGTGAGAGCAGAAGGATTGCCAAACCAGTGGTGGATTGGTTTTGAAGTCTGGTTTCCTGCACTCACAGACCCTCTCAGAAGGTGGAAATTCATCAGTGGAAGGTACCCAGTTACAAACATGATTATTCCTTTGTGACCTCTGGTCAGTTGATACCCTGAGCATGGTGGATTTTCATTAATGGTAGTCATAAACTTTTCTAATCCTTTAAAATGTAGCTGCAGAATTTGCACTAGGAGAAGAAAACTGGCATTTTGAACCTTGTTTTGTGCTGAATCAGGGTGAAAGAGTTGAGTCTGGTATTAATTTGTGCAGCATAGAAGGAGGTAAATGGGGTGTAGAAGAGTCCAGAATCTGATTCTGTATGTGCTGCATACACATGGATACTGTAGAAACCAGGATCTAGTCCATTGGATCTGCCTGCAAGGAGCAGTCGACTAAGAACATCTTTGTTTTGCTAAAAGTAGTATCTGATGCTGTGTATGAACTTCCTGCTCTTCAAAACAGTAGGAAAATACTACTACTGCTACTACTACTACTGCTACTGCCGCCACTGCATGCTAGACACTACACAAACATTTAAGAAGCAATCTGTACTCTGTAGAGAGCAGATTGTCTGAGCAAGGGAGTGCAAGTGAATTTATCTGATGACTTCTGTGACAAGAGTTCACTTGTGTGAGACTCAGTGCAGCAAATGTAGTGTTGACTTAAGAGAACATTGTTTAAGAGCTTTAGGGAGACGTACCCACCCGTACTGTGGGTGATGTGGGCATCATGATGTGGCCAGGTTGAACAAAGCCTTGGGTGATGTGGTTTAGTGTGAGGTGTCCCTGCCTATGGCAGGGGGGTTGGAACTGGGTGATCTTAAGGTCCTTTCCAACCCTAACTATGCTACGATTCTATGATTCTACGATCTCTGTTGTACACAGTATATGCACATATAACCACTCACTCCCTGCTCCAGCCTGAGGACAAGTTAGACTGTTGTGTTGCCAGCATTGGTGTGTGAAGGCTGTAGCCTGAACCGTGCATGTGGAGGGACAAGTCCATCTCTGTTTCACTGAGTGCTGGAGTCTGAATTATGTCCTGGCATCCCCATGAGGCTCAGGGGAGGCCGTGGGGAGTGAAGGATGGGAAAGCTGCACTGATTCACACTCCATTAGGGAACGAATGAGGGCAGAGGTACTCACTGGTATGTATGTAAGCGCAGACTTTGGCCCTGAAGCATAAACCCCTATAACTCCTCTAAAATTTACAGTGTTAAGGATACAAAACCCACCTGGATCAGTGAGCATCTAGAAACTGGTCTAGAAAGCACATCTCATGCAGGACTGGTATAAAAGCCCACTGAGGGAGGGGGTTTATATGGCAGCCTTTAGACTAAAATCCCTGGTTTGTTGCTGTAAGCTTTTGGGGCTAAAATACAAAGGGGTGGATTCCTTCCAGGCAGACTTTGCATGATAAATTTCAGCCCAGAGCACAGTTTTACAACTGGGTTATAAACTCCTAGAAGACGGAGCTTTGTAATGGAAGCGCTGACACAAGCCTTAATTAATAGCCATGTGAAGCAGGATCCTGCACAAAGGGTGCAAACACCTTTGGAAATGAGAATCTCTGTCTTAAGAAAGGATTTAAATCTGATCTTCCGATGCATAGAATAAAGTAACAGTCTGGTTTTTATATCAACAAGTGCACTTCTTGAGACTCCTCAGTTTAAGTGTGTGTTCCCTTCAGTTCAGCTCTCTCCAGGCAGAAACATTGGTAGCTCCTCCTGGAAATAGAAGTTTTGCAGATTTAACAGTCCAACTATCTAAAGTCATTCTTCAAGTTCAGAAGAAAACAGTGTGCGATGTTCTGTGTGGCAGAGAAAGTCAAATGTGTTGGTACAGAAAAGGGTTGTACGTATTTAAGTGACCTACATTGCCACGTGGTTCTGTATACATAGAATATATCATGGACTGGCAAAGAGGTTTAGCTGACCCTTGTTCTCAGGGCCCTGTGTAGTTGCACATGGGAGTTAGCACATGTCATCCCAAAGCCAAGCCAGGACATCACTGTGGTGTGGATACACACAGACACTGTGCTGCTTTAATCAAGCAAGGCTGAGAATTACCGTCTTCATTTCCCTGCCCCTTTGTCATAAGTTTATCTTTGATCTTCCTTTCCAAGTTGTCAGGAAATACCTGGATTCATTGGATTCCACCTTGGGATTGCTGTCTGCATTGTCCTGGATAAAGAGACATTTAATTGGGTACAAGTCATTCTGTATGCAAAGAACCAAAAGCTCCAGGTAGGAGAATTATTCTCAAAGGGGAAATTAGGATCTCTTCTTGTCTTGCCAGGTGCTTTGCTCCCTTCCCTTCTAAGCTTGGAGGCTAATACAGGCTTGAGGCTTTGTTTATAGCAAGTCTTCCTTGAAAATTCCCTTTTTAAGGTAGAACTTCCTTATCTGGATGTGGCCTTCTTGGAATAATTGCTGAAATGTGTTAAAGTTGCTCAGTAAATGATGCACTTATCCTTTTATTTTGCAGTACTAAACACAAGGTTAAAGCCTGCTCTCTGCCTGCTCTCTGCCTGCTCTGTGCTCCCCTCGGTTCCAGTGTCTGTCACAGTTGCTCAGCACCACAGGCAGGATTTACCTTCCTGAGGCTGAGGCATCTCATGAAAATAAATTGTGGACTAAAAAAGTGTTCCAGGCAGGAAAAGGATTTTCCTTCTGTTTGTTGCCACTTGATGTCCTGAGGGAATGGCAGGGAGGTGAATGAGAAGCAGATAAGAGGCCATGCATGTTAATGCCATGCAGGGATGCAGCTCCGGGTGGAATAAGTATTTTGCCCACCTGAGAATTTCAAGGCACTGACAGTGCAATTAAACCATCCCTGTTTCCAAGGGAGTGGAGAGTTTTTCGCTGGTGTCCTTGTTAAAGATGACCTGAGTGGTGGGAAAGGAGATGCTGTGTAATTTGGTTCAAGCTGCATACAAAGACAAGGAGCAGAGAACTGAGCCCCATGCTTTAGCTTTGAGCTGCGTGGTAAGCAAACCCTGACAGCATATCCGAGGCAGCATAAGTCCTGTGCTGGTGCAGGCATAAACCAGCGCCAAAGGAGCATGCAGGAGTGTCTCTTCACTGCCATGTGAACAAAAAGCCACTTGAGGGGCACTCCAAGCTTACTGAGGATGGTTTTAGTCAGGTCTATCCCACATGAAGGTTGCCTAAGGAGATGGAAGGAAACAAAAGCATTGTTTGCCCAGAGCAAGCAAAATGCATTTAACAAGCACAATTCAAACAAAGATTACAGTGATGTGTAACCAGCCTTTCTGGATGGGCATGAACCACATTAGAATGTGTTTTAGACAGACATTTGGCCAAGAGCCTGTGTATCCGTGTGTACGTGTATGTTTAAATTGGACTCTAACATACTTAGGGCCTTTCCACCTTCATTTAATCTTGGCATCAACTCTTACTTGGCCAGAACTGGGTTTAAACAGTGCTTAAATTGGGTTGTTGTATGTACATGTTATGTTTTAGGAACTTGTATTTAAGGAGGAATTAAACGGGTTGGTCAGGAAGGAAGAGGACATGAAACAAATCGGGCCAAGTGGAAGAAGTAGATGAAAAATACATGGGAAATGGGACAGCAGAAGCAAACTGAAGGGGAATTCACTGACTTAGCTCATTCCTTTGGAAAGATACACATGGTGAGGAAAGGAAAGCAGGAGAGGAGGACTGAAAAGTAGGCAGTTCGGATCATGTCAAGGCCAATCCTGACTCAGCAGGAAGTATTACTGTGTGATGCAGGTAACGTTATCAAGTGCCAGAGCATCCTGCTGCTCTGCCCTTTAAGGATTGATACAGGATGGCTTCTGGGCTGTCTATTTATTTATTTAATTCTTTATTTTCCATTGCAAGCTTTTAATCCAGAAGAACTGAAGTAGGCACTAAAAAGTCACAAGAAGTTTTTAGCAGCTGGAAGCTAGATGTGACGCCTTAACACCCTGCAGCCTTTAGCATCCGCTGCTAAAAGAGCTGGTGGTTGTCAGGTAAGTGCCTGTAAGTTACAGCAGGAAAACCAGACAGTGGCAGAGGGACAAGAGAGCCCTCAAATGGGGACCTGCCTTCGCCCTGCCATGTCAGTCCCTGGTTTCTGCCCCCACACCATCGGGCAGCAGGGCTGGAGCAGTAGCCCCAGTTGCAAAAGCTGATTGGGAGCTGAACTAAAGAGAATGAGGTGGTTTTTGCCTGTCACATCTGAGTCAGGGCAGAGAATACTGATGGAATAGCAACTGTATGGAGAGCTGCTTCCATAACTTATGGTGACTTTGGAGGACAGCTTTTGGCTGTATGCTAGGGAAAGCTTAAAAAGATCCCAGTGAAACACTGCAGAATGTATTAACCATGAATTCTCCACTGGTATACAGAGGACACTTATTTAACATGGGGATGAATTCAGCCCTTCCAGATTGTTTCTGCTGTGGCTTTGGGACCTGAGCTGCTTAAGGAAATGTTTTAACCCTCATCTTGGGGGAATATGCAAAGAGCTCTCACCTTTGTGGTTGTTAAAGCTGTGAACCAGGACGTACTTCCTGAAGGCAAAGCCAATAAATACAAGGAAGCTCCTGGCTAATGCCGCTGCTGTTGGCAGTCATGGCATGGCTATGTGGAGACAATAGGTTGGAAGAAAAAGACTTTCCAGGTGGGCGAGCTCAGTTTGTTCATCAAACAGAGACATACCTGTTTGCTTTTAGACAATAGTTGCCCAACAAGGAGATGGATGTGTTCTTTTGTTGAACTGGAAGAAAAGTAGTAACGTAAATCCACACCAAATCCACCTAGTTGATAGACACCAACAAGAACATTCTGTGGCAGAATGAAGAGCATTTGGGAAGGTTCAGCCAAGGAGCTAAGCCTCTAGTTCTGTAGGAAAAGCCAGGAGCAACCTTTGCTTTGTTTGTGTTTGATCACCCCCAAAGCATCCGAGTGAAGTGAAGAGATAAAATGGGAGGAGCTGCTGTGTATGGGCCTGGTGTTCCCTCAGCTGCTTTTAGGGGCCTTCAGATGGCAACAGGACAGACCTCTGGCTCTGTGCTGTGGAGTGTATGGTTTCCTTTTGTTTGTGGACCTAACCCCCCAGAAGACTGGCGCTGGTAGGAAACAGAAGGTTGTTCTTGACACCATTCTGGAAGGGAAGAGTGGAGTGCATTCCTGGGCTCCACAAAGGCTGCAGGCAGGACTTTCCCCAAGGCCCATGGGAGTGGGTGGAATTCACTGAGTGGAATTAGTGGGATTTTCAAGGAGTCATGTACAGTTACCTGAGCAGCTTTTGCTTCTCTCTTTCTTGTAGGGATAAGCCTTATCTCTGGCCTTGTTTGTGCAGATCCTGGAATGGATGTACTTTTAGGGAAGGCTGGATGAACAGGGAAGAGAAAATGAGTACCTGTTCATTTCCTCGACAGTATTCTTTAATCTGAAATAATTCTTTCCTCCTTATTTCATTAGCAGTACTTTCTGCTCTTCCATTCATTCCCAGGAGGCTTCATTTGGCTGTAGGCATACAATTGTACTTCACATAAGGGGGGTGAGAAGTGCTGTTAGATACCCGCAAGAAATGAGGGAACGTTTAATCCAGAGTAATGCTCTTCATGTTATCCCCAGCGTGTTGTCACCTCTAGTGTATCTGTCATGGGAATGGGGGTATGATGGACCTTTTGCAGGGCAGCTGAAAGGATTCCGGATCAACTCTGCGTGTGAAAGCATCTTAAGACCTTGGTGTATTGTTGAGATGGATGGTTCCAGCTTTGAGGAAGCATTCTTCATGTATTTCAGCTGCATACAGTGATTGACAAGAGAATCATATCCTGCTTTTAGATTGGATGTTGGATCAGAACTTCAAGGGCATGTTCTGGAATAGGTTTTCTGACCTCCCTTTTCACACCCTACTGTGTAATTAAAGGGATTCAAATCTAAGTCTGTCCTGCCCTTAATACATTGGATATGTGAGTGATTCCTGTAGCTCATCAGTTCCCACTATTCATTGTCTAAACTTATACCCTGTCACCCATTGAAAATTGCTCATCTGAGGATCTTAATATTTCATCAGTTCAAAGCAGGCAGCTTAATGAATTGAGAAAATGAGGAGAATTTGGGATATTTAGAGACCTCGCATCCATTAGGCACAGCAGCTCCTGTCAGTGACACATTCTTTTACTGGCTGAGCAGAGCATTTTTATCACTGAGGAACATTGGAATGCAGCATTTAGACAAGTCCAGAACTTCAGGGAACCTCTGCGTATCAGCAGGACAAGCCCATTGATTTGGGTGCGAATCAGACATGCCAAAAGCCCTGTCAGGGATAAAGTGAGGACCTCCAGGCTGCTGGTGCTGCAGGCAGAGGAATTACTTGTCCATCCCTGCACTGGTATGCATGCAGCAGGAGGGACTTAGGGGATGGGGCTCAGTTAAAAACAGTTTCAGACGTGGTTTTTAAGGGAGGCGAATGGAGATCCAGCATGGGAGACAGGAACGTGGGTAGATCTAGGATGCTTAGGTTGGTCTTCATGACAAGCTGGTCTGTGTAGTGAGGAGGCAGGGGAAGAGCAGAACGACACAGGTTTAGGTAGTCATGACATACACTTGACTCACAGTAAGTGAGTCCTTCAGCTCCATTTCTGCTCGCCATGGTTGCCTTCATGATTCTCTTACTGAAACTGCCTTTGTTAGTGTCCAGGGTGAGCCGCAGCCTGTGCTTGAGAGGGGATGATCAATAGCACTGGGCTTGATGGACGTTCAGAGGAAGAATGCAGAGACGCTTGTAGTGGTTGTGGCAGATGAGCTGATGGAGATGAACCATTACAGAAGGTCCTTCTGAACTGAGGTCAGTTTGTGTTGAGCTGCTGCCCTAGTGTGTGTGTGGGAAAGGAGGGAAGTCAAAGGACTGGTTATGTGTGTGCTTGGATGAACACCTGCACTAAGAATAAACGGTAGGTGGGGAAGGAGAGCCTGTAGCTAACCTTCAGGCTTCTCTTGGTACCGGGCTCCATGTCCTTATGGGAGGAAGATAGCGCAGAATCTTTGTGTTTCCTGCCTCAGAGGAGAGCTGGGGGCAGAAGTCACTGTGCTTTCTCCTGCTGCACAGTGAAGTTTTTGGCTTCGAGATCACAGTTCTGAAAATGCAGGATTCAGGATACATTAATTTGACAAACTCCAAAACCCCATCTGCATTACTGCAGACAGGAGGGGAACTCTGAGGCTAAAACAGGCATGGGCTTCCCTCTTCCAAATGCTTTTGTAGCACTTCAGCGGATGGGGTTTTGTCAAAGTGACTATCAGAACAAGGTGTCAGTGATGATAGACTGGATTTGTGCTACATCTCAGTGCTTTATGTCTTCCCCATCTCCAGTCCATCATCAGTGTGGTATAGTTCCACCTTATTGTTATTTATGGGCTTGCAGAGAACCGAATGACAAAGCAGGATTACAATAAAAACATCTTTATACTTATTTCCACCTAATTTTGGAGTTGCCAGCTCTACTGATCATCTTTATGAACTGTCATGAGCATTAATGAAAGTTGATGAGCATTTTGCTTGGTACGCTGCAGGATGATTGGCTTTTTTTCCCCGAAGACAAGTCTGCAGGGAGAATTAGAGCTGTATTGCTCACGGTTGGCGTTGGGATTTTCAGGCCTCTCAGCTCCCTTCAGTTGGTAAAGTTTTACCTTCCCTCCTTCCTCTTTTCCCTTCGCTTTTCCCCTTTCGCCTGTATGTGATGGATGACACCTCATCAGAAGGTGGAGATACTCAAGAGGCAAAAGTGGGGTGCTGGTAAGTTGTCAAGGTCTATCAAGACTGATCTCTATGAAGGACAGAGAGTGACCAAGAGGGTTTTGTGTTGAATCCATTGGTTCTAGGGTTTTGCAGCAAAGTTAGGAATGCACCTAGAAAATAAGGAGCCAGAAAGTGCATCAAAGGTAGCTTATCTCCCACCACTCTGCCCCATTGCAGTTCACGGGTGCCCAGGCCAGAGGAGCCGGGACCACAGAGGTCCTGTGGTGTCAGAAGTGGGGTGGGGAGAGGCAGTAAAGGCATGGAGAGGTCTGGAGGAGGGAGGCAGCCCCTCTGCTCCTCAGAGCTGCATATACACAGGCTTGCTTGCATCCAGCTTCTTTGCCTGAGGCTTATCCGCCTATCTGTGATGGAGAAGTGACACAGCCTGTCAGCGGGTCATGCTGCCTATTGCTTAGCAGTGAAGCAAACCCTGCTGCTCCCCCTTGCACCCTCCAGCCCCATCCACCTCTTTATTAGTCACCTGATCAGAGCCTTCAAATCCTTGACCCAAATCCTCCTGTGCCCAGCTTTAGGTCTTATCCTGCTCTGGCTGTTCTGTTCACCGTCGACCTGAGAGGAGAGGTATTGGCTGCGCACTGTGATTAGGGAGATGCTGTGGATGTTTTGAGCTGTGTGCAAGGTGATAAGCAGGGGTGAGAAGGAGGGGAAGAGCCCTTGATCGCTCTGAGCTGTGAGCTTTCCCTGATCCACATCCCTTCTCTGTTTGTGCTGACTCAGTGACCCTGGGTTTACTGCCTGGGAGTGTCAGAGGCAGCGACCTTGCCTGTCTGCTCAAGGACCTCTGGCACTCAAAGGCCACACCAGGGCAAACCAAGACGGGCTGAGAAGAAAGTTATTCTGCAGTTCCCTATCCCAGGATGATTCTGTTGGAGTGATCCTGATGATCCTGATGTGGTGCTGTGCATGCGGCAGGGACTTGGAGCGGTCATCTTGTGAAATGTGCTTTTTTCCTCTGCATAGGGAGGTTTCCATCCTCATAAGGAAGAAACGGAGAGGATTCATCAGCTCTTGGAACAGGTTATTTTACTCCCAGAGCACAGATTCGGTGTGGTCAGGGTTCTGAGATGGAGGGTGGGCAGAGACAAGGTCACACATCTCTTTCACTCCGAGCTGCCACTATTAACTGGGAGTGCAATGGGGTGATGCTCTGACAGCTCCTGTGCGGGAGGTCAGGCGAGGTAGATATAACAGTCCCCTCTGGGGCTTAAAAATCAATGGATCTGTGATTAAATGGCCCACAGAGGCTGGACATTGCAGGTTAAGGGAAAAGGAGTGATATTGGTGGCATTTGGATGTGTGAGCTGCAATCAGGTATTTCTCTTGCAGCAGCACAATGGCCAGCAATCTCCAGGTCATGTCCATCTTCCTAGGCCCTTTTAATGAGCCCCAGACTTAGCAGCTCGTAACAGGGAGACAGAAGGTGCATTTCTATCAAGAGCTGGCCTGGAATCAGTGAGTTTCTTTGGAAGTGGGTTATTAGTTTTGGGTTGGGTTTAAAAGAATGCTAGCTAAGAAATACAGAGCCTTTGAGTGGTTATTTTACACCAGTCCTGGCATGCCACACGTGTACTGTGATGTAAGGTTGTTTCTCAGAGCTATAATGATGCAACAGTATTTATAGGCCGATCTGGGTTGTCCTTTTAATGGCTTCCATAAAAAGCTCATTATTCCCTTCCCACAGGCACTGACTGATTTACATGCTTGTCCTGTCCCTGGGCATGGGCTCCAGTTTGGATAGCCCTGAGCAACATGCTGCCTGCTGGTTGCTAAACCATGGGATCATTTAGGTTAGAAAAGACCTTTAAGTTCATTGAGACCAACTGTTAACCCAGCACTGCCAAGGCCACCACTAACCCATGTTTAATTGAACTCCATTCCCCACCATTCTTTGGGCTCAGCCATCCACTTGTCATACTGGACTGATCCTGACACCAGCAATGTGGGGAGATGGGGAGGAGAGGAAAGAGGAGGTCAGCAGAGCAGCAGAAAGCACTTGTGTTTCTGCAGGCTCTGGCAGTGTGTTGTCACCTACAGAAGCTCTGTCATTCCTGGGGACTTGGCCTGGCTGGAAGGGGTGCATATGGCATGTAGAAGGAAGTCACTGCAGAGGGAGCAGAGCCTGTGAATCCGGAGCCAAGGGGACCGTTGGAATATACTCTTGAACCAGACCTGTGTGTGGCCAGGCAAGAGAGGAAGGAAATGAAACCCCATGTGTGTCCTTGGGGTGATAGAAGAGGGTTTGTGTGGAGGTACATGGGCACACATTGGTGCTGATCTCCGCTACCCTGGCTCAATCAATGTCCTTGCATCTTTTCCCCTGCGAGCCTTGACATCCCTCCTCTTGCATATTGGATTTGTTTTGCTTTATTGTAGGGAGGGGCAGAGGGTCAGGACAGGTTTATGGCAAGTGTATTGATCAGTAAAATTTAATATAATCCCTGCACTTACTGTGTGCTCGCTGAGGGGATGGAGAGCTGGTGAAACATATTTAAAAGGAGGTAGTTTTCATCCTATGCTATTTCCTGAGTCTCTTTTCTTTTCCAAACCTGGCATCACTCTTCTGTTTCGCATCCCTTTAAAGGACGCATTCTTCTGACTGGTTTTCCTAGTTGGATTTGGTTGAAGTATTAGGAAAAGACTTCCTCCGTCTGTCAGTGCTAGATCACACCATTTCCTCAGGTAACTGTCTTGCAGTTCTGGATTGGTACAGTTTTGTGTCCACTGAGACTCTCACTCTTTTTTATCTCTGATCCATCTGGATTGCTGCAGTACCAGGTTGCCTCTCGACATCTAATGCCTCCCGCTTGGCCAGTTCCCCTCTGCATCCCCATGTGTATGGCGAACAGCAGCACAGGGTGGTTTAACTGATACACCAGTGAAGTCTGGGCAGGAAATGGGAGCAGAAAAATAAGAGCTTGAGTTTCAGGCTTGTGCTCAGTATCGTGGAGCAGCCTTTTTTGGGTGCTGCTGAGTGGTGCTGCTGTGCAGGTGAAATACCTCCTCTGCAGTGACCTGCACTTTTTAGTGCTGATAGCGAGCACTGAAAGGTTACAGGATGGGATCTTGCAGCTCAGAGCTGAGGCAGAGCCAGAACCCTGTCTGCCAGCAGGATGGACAATCTAAAAGGCACACACGGGGCTCATTCTGGCTCACCCTGTGAGGAGGATGGGGCATGGCATCTGCAGTGAAGTTGCTGTGCCTCTCTTCTCATTTTGTGGAGCGCTGCAGCAAGCAGGGAGGCAGCCACTATCGAAAACCATTTAAATTTGGGCCCAATTTTCTCCTTCCCATCTCCCTCCTCCTCTTTGCAATTACTCTTTGCAGTCACTTTGAGCAGCGTGTTGGAATCGCCAGAGCCTGCGGGCGCCTGGCTGCCTCCTTGGGATGCAGGGACCCTGACACTGATTTATATTTTGGTTAATTGTCTCCATCCATTAGTCTCCTCATCCTTCTCCTGGTTAAAGATGCAGTTGCTGCTAATGTCTGTAAATGAAACACATTTAAAAGGCATTGCTCCCAGTGTGAATCCAGCTTGAGTTAACAACCAGTGGATCTCAGAGGTGGTCTGTCCTCATGCAGGTGCCCTTGCAGAGGCAGCCCAGGCATTTCTCTCTCTGCGTATCCTCAAGGAGCCAAGAGACTGAGGTGTCTTGTCCCATTTGTCTCGTCCCCTCTGTAAGTGACAGCGTGCTGAATGTGCCGGCAGCAGAGCCAGGCTGGGAAGGTGGCTTTCAGATGTAAGGGACTAGTTTGCTGGGAGCATTTGAGGCTGAGGTGACTGGAGTAAAGGTCTAACTCCTGGTCAGCAGGAGGAGCAGGGGACAAGACAGGACCAGAAGGGGTCTTGGAGCAATAGCAAATTCAAACACTGAGTTGGAGGCTGATGGTACAGATGTGGCTCAAAAAGAGATGGTTGTTCCCAAAGTCAGTCACACAAGGTTGCTGCATGTCTGGTTACCACGGCCTCCCTGAAAGGGCTTGCTCCCAATTCATTCATTCATCCCAAGGGATGGCCACACTTAGCAAATCTGACAGTTCAGTGGCAGTCCTTATGATAGACTTCTCCTTCCCTGGGCGCAGGCTGGGGCTCATTAGCTGAACTCGGTGATGTTGCTTGTGCAGTGTGTGCCAGAAATGACAGCACTGCTGGTTTAGCTGCTGCCCTGCAGCTGAGGCAATGGATTTCTGTGGCATCTTGGCCCAACCTTCTGTCTGGGTGACGTTTCCACCAGTTGATGTGGCTGTCTCTGCCCTTGAGTGCCTCTTGTGTGAGCAGCACAGCTATGAAATGACCACTGGTGGACCATTATACTGCCATTACAGTGTCTCATCAGGACAGCCAACATGGGGGGAGACAGAGGGCCAGTTAGTTCCATTAAGCATAGACAGTACAGCAATCGAAGCATCCATGGAGAACATTAGCAACCTCTTTTTTGCAGCCATTAGTTATTAGTACATCTCATTGCTGCTTTGCAGGACAAGCTCCTTATATCAGAGCTTTGAGATGTGATTGGGAAAGTTAGACTACCAGCTCTGATCAATGTCTGAGCTGCACAGTTACCCATGATGTCAAGACTATACCTCCAGAGTCCTGCACCAGTGTTCATTGGGTTTTGGTGTGAGATTTTAGGACGGGAAAGGCTTTTGCTGTTGTTTTCCAGACCTGGCATGGAGCATGTAGGATATTCCTCCTGTGCTGGGCTCCCTTGTGGTTCTATGACCAGTGTAGCAGGTTAAGCAGACAGACAGTGGTTTCAGCAAAGCCCTCCAAGGTTAGGTGGCTGTTCTGTCAGAGAGCAGCTTTCATTTCATGTTATAGCCAGGTAGAGGAGCCATTTGGGCTCAGCCTTTAAAGCCTTCTGGTTGCTGCTTGCTGCATGCATGGCCCAGGTTGCACACTAGTGAGCTGTCAGTTGCCTGTGGCTTAGGCAAGCCCCTTATCACAGCTTTCCTGCATTCCTGGGAAATGGATCTGTTGCTTCCGTGCCCTCTTTTCATTAGGATTTGAAAGTTGCCCAAGCCATAATACTATCCAGCCACTTCTCCAACTGCTGCTTTTGGCAGCAAGGCAGAGCCTAGTGGTGGAATGGGAATCCTGTTGGATGGAAAGCAGCTTGCAGAAGCCTGGGATATTATTGTCAGTGGATAAAAATGGGCAAGGAAGAGGCAGGATAGATACATGGCATGTGTGATGGGATGGGTACTTCTCCAGTGCTATAAGGAGCACAGTAATAAGCACTGACACATCACCGTGGTCAGCTTTGCTCCCTGTGAAGGTGTCTGTTTTGTGAAGGTTCATGACAAGGTCTGTGCCGCAGGCTGCTGCTCTCAAAGCTGTGGAGCTGGCCTGGAGCGAAGTCCATGCTGCTGTTAGGCGGCTGCTGCCTTCCCCTTGTTTCTTAGTAGGAGGGACAGCTTTGTGCAGATGGGGTCTCACTCCTTCATCAGCAAACATCGCGCACTTCTTTGCCTCACAAGAGCCTCATGTTTCCTCCTCTTCACAGCTACTAAATACAGTGTCACAAAAACAGGAGAATGGATTCAAATAGAGAATAAGCAACAGGGCATCAGCTGTAAGTGGTGTTTACTGAGTGTGTTCGGTTGTAGGACAGGGAGAACTGTAGCGTTCTGGGCTGAGGCTGAATGTGTATTGGATTTAAAGTTCAGGCTCAAAGGTCTTGCAGTGCAGCAGGTTCTTCCCTAAAACCTTGCCCACCACAAGAGCAGAACTGCCTGACAAAAGTCTTGTGATGAGCTTCCATCATCCCGAGCCACATGTGAGAAGAAAGCTCTTAGGAGACTGTCCACAGCACCAAGTCACTTCCCAGTGTGAAGGCAAAGCTGGATGTGGCCAGCCAGCCACATGCCCCTGGACTCCCTGGCTGTAAGTCTTTCATTTCGCTGCAAAAGCAGGACTTGGCTCAGCACGTTTTGGGACCATACCTGTGTTAGTGAGGGTCCCCAAACCATGCATTACCAAACCCCATGCAAAAGGCCCATTGCCATGGCAACCCGCAGCCCTACAGAAGGCTGTTTGTCTCCTCCTTGACCTTTCAGGAGATGTGTATCTTGCTCAAGCCCCCTTCTCTAATCCGGTTTTTAAGATATAATATTGTGCTACTGGAAGGGATCAGACCTTTAATCTGACTGTGTGTGCATGTGTCAGGGCGTGGACGGGCAGCACCTGCATTAGCAGGCACCCAGCCGCGGCTCAGGGACAAGACAAAGGAAAAGCAGAGTGGGATTGCCCAGCCAGGGCTGGGAGTGAGCTCCGGGGTGGAATTACTGCCTTCAGCACACAGATGGAATCCTCCACACAGGATGGACCCAGGGCTCCTTCCCGCTGGGGTCATGGAAGATTTGATGGGAACTTCAGAGGGGATGCTCTCACAGCTGCTTCCGTTTCCCTTCCAGTGAGCATAGCGAGCTAGGACCACAGGGATGATGAGGGGTCTGGAGCATCTCTTCTGAGAAGAGATTGTGGGAGCTGGGCCTGGTTAGTCCAGAGAAGAGAAGGCTGAGAGGGGGTCTCATCAATGCACATCAATAGCTCAAGGCAGGTACCAGAAGGATGGTGCCAGACTCTTGCCAGTGGTGCTCAGCGATAGGATGAGGAGCAATGGCCATAAGCTGAACCACGACAAGTTTCACCTCAAGATGGGGAAAAACTTCTTTCCCTTTAGGGTGGCAGAGCCCTGGCACAGGCTGCCCAAGGGGGGTTTATGGAATCTCCCTCCCTGGAGACATCCCAAACCTGCCATGGACACATTCCTGTGTAACCTGCTCTGGGTGGCCCTGCCTTGGCAGAGGGTTGCATTGAATGATCTCCAGAGGTCTCTTCCAACACTAATGGTTCTGTGATTACTACATGTATGTTGGTAACCCCAAATGGTGTGTTCAGGATCTTGACCTGAGGTCCTGCAAGCTGGATATTCCTCTTCCTGTTGTACTCTCTTTGAGGGAAGGGTCTTCAATCCTGCATTGGCTCTGCCTGCTGCAGCCCTGAACCCATGAATTAGTAGCCTGTTCTGCATATGACAGGAATACTGTGAGCAAGTTAGGTGGTGTGTAAACCCAGAGGAACAAATAGCCTTTTCCCCAAGAGACTTGTTGTCATTTGAAACACTGTCCTGAATCATAGAATCATCATGGAATGGTTTGGGTTGGAAGGGACCTTAAAGCTCATCCAGTTCCAGCCCCTTGCCATGGGCAGGGACACCTTTGGTTATCATAGAATCATAGAATGAACTAGGTTGGAAAAGACTTTTAAGATCATCACGTCCAACCATTAAAGCAAGTTGAATATAGAGAGTAAGTTGTGCTGAGGGAGAGGGTCTTGTTTCCATGCTGTGGCACTCATTTGGGTTGTGTTTTGCAATGTTTGGCTCTGTGCATCAAGACCCAATGTCTGTAGGGTGGCTATGGCGGGTACTGTGCTGAGCCCCATCTCACAAGGTCTGAAGCCAACAGTTAAGAGTGAAAAACAAGGAACGGGATGAAGGAATTTGGGACCACTTAAAGGGAATTGGAACAGGGATGGAGAGCTAAAACATGGGCATCTGGCAGCAAGAGGACCTCCCTGCCCAGCTGTGGGCACTAATGGAGCACAAGTGTTCCTTGTTGCACATAATTGCAGGGGTTTGCTGGGTGGCTGGGCTGGGCTGGGCTCCAGAGGGGAGCACGTTGTGAGTGCAGTTTGCCTTTGGAACCAGGTATGTGGTGGGTTGAATTCTTCAAATGGCTGGGTTTTGTGAAGAAATAGGCTGTTTCCTGGGGTTTTTATGGCCTTTGGATGAGGCAGGGCTGAGGTGGATGTTTGCCTGGTTTGGGTTGTAGGGCTGGGATTGGGATTTGGCTGAGGTGGTTTATGGATCTCCCCTGTTCTGTGTAGTGCTGTGTTTGTTGTACTCCTCCGGGGCCAGGCAGCAGGAGACAATGCGATTGCAGGGCTGGGAGTGCAGTTGCAATGGAAGGTAGTGAGTGTCCCAAAGCAGGTAATTCCTGAGAGCTGGTAGTTGGGCAGAGCCCTTTTTCCAGGCTAAAGCACTGAGTCATTGGTGAAGTGCCTGAAGGACCAAGTCTCAACTAAACCCCAAACTTGAGTACCTTTATTAAATGGCATTGGGGTGAAAGCAGTTTGTTGGACTAAATAAGTAATGCCCCATCCCTGGCAGTGTTCAAGGCCAGGTTGGATGGAGCTTGGAGCAAGCTGCTCTAGTGGAAGGTGTCCCTGCCTGTGGCAGGGGGTTGGAACTGGATGAGTTTTAAGGTCTCTTCCAACCCAAACCAGTGTGATTCTATGACTTTGCTTTATGGATGTTCAGGAGGATCTCTGGTAACAATTCTCCTTGTTTCCCACATCCCACAGGGAATGTGGAGGGGGAAAAGTTGTCACCTGCAGCACCAAAACTGGTGTTTTATTCCGTTGATCCAACGTGGTGGTGGAAAGTCCTTTGTGGTCAAAGCAGAGCCTTAGACAAGTGTGTCCCTCATTAGAGTCCATGCAATCACTGGAGACTGATTGCAGCTGCATGGAGCTGTATGTGCTGGGGCCATCTTGGCCTGCAGTATGTTAAAACAGCCTTAAAGTCTTCATGTGTGCAGAAAGATACCTCAGCTTTTCATAAGGAGCTCTGGTTGCCGTTCAGTCTCTTTTCCCATACTAAGGCTGTAAGCTACCTGCTGTTGTGCCACTTGTGGAACAAGCCCAGAGCAAAAAGGCAGCCTCTGCTTCAAACCTCCTGTGCACCAAGAGAAAAGGAAGAGCTCCTGGGGCCAGTCTGATGTGTTAAAAGCTGTCTCAGCCTGTTTGCCTTATCTCTGGTCTTTCTCCCCTTTCCTCTCAATGTCACCTTGGTGTTCAGTTTGCCTTCTGCAGAGGTATTCCAGCAAAGTCATGTTTTTCCTACCTAATAGCGTGGGTAGGCTGAGTTGAATTTGGAGCCTGTAGGTTATACCTGTCAGCCCTGTGCTGTCTGCTTGTGTGTGGAGTTATGACTTGTTATCACACCTTTGCATACCATGATGATTTTGATTTTAAAGCTGTGGAAAGTCTCCTAAAACCACAAGATTGTTGGGAAAGAAAGATACTGCTTCTGGG
Source organism: Psittacus erithacus (assembly GCA_009867235.2). Lineage (NCBI taxonomy): Eukaryota > Metazoa > Chordata > Aves > Psittaciformes > Psittacidae > Psittacus > Psittacus erithacus. Next base: position 23,350 of record WYDI02031528.1, read on the forward strand.
ATGTGGTAATGTTTTCTTCCACACAGATCTCCTGGGTTTAGTTTTCAGTGGATAGATCGCACTGTTTGGACAATCCAGTCATGTGAAGGAGTTGGTGTGATCTTTTCTAATGGTCCTTTCCAGAAAGAGAGGATAAAACAATCCCTTCTGATCGCTCTCTTACCGTGTTGATGTATCAGAGGTGCTCGGATTGGGATGCAGGATGCTCTGCAAATGCAAAGAGGCAATTATCCCATTTTTCTCTTCCTACTCCCTGCCTCTCTCCCTCTGCACTTCTGGCTCCTCTCCTCCGCCCTTTCCCCAGCATTGTGCTGATGGCAGCGTTTATCTGCATTTGTCCTCTGTCCCTGACATCCAGTTATTGATTGGCATGATTAAAAAGAACTGATAATCACTTCACATTAATCCCATAAATGACTTAAGACACCCAAATATTTGCATAATGCATCTTAAAGGTGGCAGCTAAAAGAGGATAAGACCTAAAACTGCTTGGCAAAGAAGAAATGGGCTTCCCACTCACCTGTGGGCTTGCTTAAGTAATTAGCCTTCTGCTTGCATAAGGAGGAATCTGAACTGGTTTAGCGGAGGAAGATGCAATGGGTGCTCAAAGGCTTTGGGAGCCCAGCATCCTATCTCCTGGGGGTGGGGGGAACAGGGAGTCTGTTTTTGTCTGCTGCATGTTGTGAAAATCTGGAGCCAGACGCCCGCTGAAAGTACCTCTGTCTAAAGACTTTCTGTCATAAACTTATCTGATTAGCAGGGAGCTAGACGACAGATTAGCCCCTGCTTCTGCGCTAGGGCTGGGCTCCCTGGAGCATCTGAGCAGATCTGCTCCTGTTGCTAGTGCTGATAGCCCTGCTGGGGAGGAGGTAAGGGGGGATAAGGGGGGATATTTAAAGGAAGATCATAGCTAGGTGATTCTGCAGATAATGCTCCCTCTGTGTTGTCCTGCTGGTCCCAGGTGAGGACCCTCTCCTCTGCACTAGGGAGTTGGTGTCATGTGCTGCGTGTCACAGCAGCGCAGAGTGGGTGCTCTTGGCATGTGAGTAGATGTTGGGAGCGAGCTGTGGCTGTGGGAGGGAGGGCAATACTGCTGATCTGTGTGATTTTGTTCTCAGTGTCTCTGGTTCTCCTGGCTGTCAGTTTCCATTGAGGAAGAGGGGAGGGATTAAAATAGCCACACTCAGCTTGGAGCCAGCACCTTGTGCTAAAAGGATGAGTGATTTAACATACAAACAAAAGGGAGCCATTCCAGCATTTCCATTGAGTATCGTGTATGGTTTAGCTTGTTCTTCACTATTTGTGTATCATTTAGTCAGCAATATTGTACAAGTGGATAGCAGCTTCCAAGCAAAAGCATTTGCCAGCTGAACTGTGGTACCTGCTACGGGGAATGTCTTTTTTGCTTCCTCCCTCTCCATAGAAAGGGATAAAAGACAAAACTAGCCAACGTAGCAGCAATCTGATGCAAGGATAGCAGGCAAAACCATACTGAACTGCTCTAATGCATTCTCTTTTCCTGGATGGAAGGGATCGTTGTTCCAGGATCTGTTGAAGGGTTGAAAATTAGCTTTGTGAATGACTCTGTCCCCTCAGCTCTGAGCAATGCTAGTGTCCAGCTTCGTGGTGGGTTTTTCTCTTTCAAGAACTAGGCTTCAAGTAAATGAAAGTGTTATGCTCCAGCAGTGATGGAATGGAAAGAACTGGCTTTGTTTTTAAGACTAAAAAGGGTGGCAACTGATAGAAAACTATCAGTTCTTTCAGTTCAAGTTTCCTATTAATTCTGGAATAGATGTGCCAATTCCTACACTTTGAGTTTTTCCATCTGAGATGTAAGTTCTGGCCCACGCAAGTTATATCTGGCAAAAGTGAAATCAGGAGCTCTGGCAGCTGCAGAGCCCTTGATGGGAAATGAGAGTGCTGTTTGGGAAGTGCTTTGCACTTAAGTCTCCGCTCCCCAAAATGAGAGGAGGTTACTTAGGAACCTGATGGGTAGGAGGGGGAGAACCTCGAGTGAAATACAGCTCTGCCAGAGGCAAACAAAAGGCTCTTGCGTGCGCGCACACATATGCTCATACACACAGAAATCAATTATGTGGTGGCAAATAGGATTGCCTTAACTTGGTGCTTTTCTGCTCTGTTGCAGCCGCGATAACGACCTTTCCACTATCATCTCCAACCTGCATCAGAGTCGTCAGCTCGTTATGCCAGAGACCCAGAGCCGCTGTGAATTCAAGAGAAACAGCATTGATGTTGGCTTAGGAGCAGCAGGTAAGCAGCTGGAGCAGGTCCTGCTGGCTCGGGTTTGTTGCCTTCCCTCCTCTCTTTTTCTCTTTCCTTTCTTCGTTATTCCAGCAGTTGTTTTGTCTGTGCCTGTTTGTGTTACACTTTGGAGTGAGCTGTATGAAGGCTTCTTAATATTCTGGCTAAAGATTAACACTGAAAGGATTTCATGGCAATATTAAAGTCCTTTTGAGATCTCAGCCCTGTGTTGTTCTCAAATCCAGGGCTCTGTGTTCAACTACTGGCAAAGGAGCTTGCGCCAGCAAAGAAGTGAAATGTCCCCAGGGTTGGTGTCAAGTGAAGCAGAAAGGCCTTGCAGAGAGCATGGCTTGATTTGTAATTTCATTAATCAGAGGTTCCCCGTGCTGCCTCTGTGCCTGCCAGCTCCTTTGTGAGCAGGATTGTTTGGTTTTATTGCTCTACCTGGCTTTGCGGGGAGGCTCATCTGGTTTCAACTTAATGTGGTGAAACCAGAAATGCTCCTCTTGGGTTCTGCGCTGTGCCTCTATGGATGTCAGTGCAGGAGCTAGGGGCAAGGGCGCTTTGGTGATAGATGTGAATCAGGCAACAAGTGAGGCAGTGGTAATAAACTAGGGAATTATTTATGATTATAAATAAAAGTTGGGGAAAAACTGGGAATTATGCCACTGAGTGATGCCTGTCCTTCCAAATGAGGATGGGCTCTGTCTGTGTATGTTAATGTAGGCCTTCCTGGAAATCTTTTCTGTATGTAGCTTTGTGTATGTCTGTGGGTATCATATTTTCTTGTAAGTCATTCTACTGACAGTGTAACTAAACCCTGTACCTGAAGGGAACGCCATATCTAACATGCTTTGGGAATGACTTTGGAGGATATTCAGTAACCTGACAGATACCTCATTTGCCTTTTGTGTGAGGCCTGACCCCTTTCCAGAGAGGTTCCTCCTGCCTGCTGGAGTTTGTGCTGGGGTGACTGCTTTAGCAGTCAAGTGTTCAGTCCCATGCTGGTGTTGTGCTGAACTGGGGGACTTGGGGTATGTCTGTAAAGCAACCACAGGCTTTGCTTTCACAGCTGCATCTCCATGTTCTCTTCATTAACCAACCTCCACAGCCCATTTTCCTACACAGCTCTAAGAGCTCAACTGGCCAGATAGGTTTTCCTGTATGACCTTGCTGGATTCTGTGTCTCAGCTGACCCTCTCTGTTAAAATGGTTCTTAATGTTGTTTGCTTATAGAGAAACTGCTGAGCTTGACCAGTGTTGCTGAAATTCTCTTGAGATCCATTCCAACAGTGTGAAGGGTACTTCTCCTTCACACCAGTGTTCAGCAGTAGAAAAGATCGGATGTAGAAGTCTTCATTTTTCTTTCTTAGTATTCTTATTTGAGATTCTCTGGTTAGCTCCTTAACCATAGGAAGTTGTGAGAAATAGAAAACAGATTGGTGTGTCTAACAGGAATTGGCCAGCAAAAGAGTAGGCAGGGGGATGATGAGGGCATTGGGTACCTAAAGGGAGAGGGGGCATTGTAGCATCTCTACAGGGACGCTTTAACCCTGATTTTTCCCCCCTCTCTGGAGCTGGCTCGCTTTACATGTCTGTTTGATTAAGGGAAGACTCATTGGCCAAAGTCCATGCAGACCTGCCAACTCTAACTTCAGAGGTATGCTGAGCTGATACCTGTGTCACCACCTCTCGGACATGCAAGTCAAGGGAACAGAAGCAAAATGTGCTGGGATTTGTAGCTGATGCTGATTATTGGGTTTATGTCTTGGTTCTATTTCTTCCTACTAGCAGGGGTAGAAGGAGAGGGTGGTATAACTAATTTTAAGAGTTAGTGTTTAAGGGTTACTCTTCAGCCTACAAGAGGTTTAGCAGTGGGGTAGTGAACTAGTGAAGCAAGACGTCTCAATAAGAATAGCTAACAGCTTAACTCCTGTTTGAAGTATCCCTTGATACCGGGCCTTTGAAGGAAATACAGAGAAGCAACAGCAAAAAGCTACCAAAATAAGGCTGAGCTCTGCCTCAGCTGATGCTTCTCAAACCTGGCAGCCCTGAACTGAGGCTTCTGCAGTGACAGCAGAAGGTGGTGGCCGAGAGGCGTGTGCTGATAAAATCTAATTGCCCTATTGATCGGCTTCAGAGCCACCGTTGGCCCTGGTGATGATTGAGATATTCTCATGTTTGATGCATGTTAGCAGCATCTCGCTTGCTCGGGGCACACTGGGGACCTGGAGGTATTACAGAGATCTCTTAATCATGAAGCAAACTCGTGTGTGTTGCGTCTGTTCAGTGGCACTACAGATTTATTACAATTAGCACTGAGGAGCATGGGTTTCCTTAGGTCCCGGGGGGGCGGTGGGATTTGGGAAGAGCTGCCCTGTTTGTGACTCTGAAGTCTGAACTAAAGAAACCCATGTCCTTGGTTTAGAATTTTATCCATCTGCACTGTCTCACACTGTTGTTTCTTCTCTGGGTTGGCTGTTGATGATATCATGTCCTCATAATAGTGCATTTCTGCTTTTTCTGCTTCTCTGTGACTGGGAGTGGAGGTGCTTGTGCCTACAAAATAAAGAGCACTGGTTTCTACAGTCCCTGGGTCACCAAATGGTTGTGCAAATGTCAGGTGTGTAAGAGTAGGTTGTTTCCAGCACAGATTGAAAGATTGTGTTAGAGGATGTCATGTAAAGGAAGGGCACTCACCTCTCTGACGTCTGTGTTGCTCTCCATTGATCAAAGTGCTATCTAGCTCCTCTTTTGAAGTCTAGGTCATGTCTGCACTGGGCTTATATCCAGCTGCTGGGTTTAATCTCCTCCTACTGCTCTAGCCAGTGTTTGGACTATATGTATTCATTAAACCTGGGGCAGGCTGATCCAGCTGCTGAGAAGTAAGGTTGGCTCTTGCCCAGAGATAGTCCCTCTGTAAGGGAAGAGGTGAGCTACTTCACCTAATTGCTGACCGTCTGCAGGACTGCAGAACATACAGTGCGGTTTGGGTTGGAAGGCACCTTAAGGATCATCTAGTTCCAGCCCCTTGCCACGGGCATGGAATATGTAGACCCTACCTGGAAGAATTAAGCTTTGAAGCTCTGAGCTCCCAGGCCAATTTATGTAGGAAAGGTGAGTGGTGTCTCCTCTCTTGACCCTGCAGACTTGGTTTTCTGCTGCATCCTTCTCTTCAGGTGGTGTTCTGCAGTGGAAAATGCTGGCAGATGCTTTCCTTGGTGCTAATTAAATTGCAGTCACAATGGGGATATACTCTGCCAAATGAAGGAAGAGAAGGAAAAGTATGTTTAATGGGGTCTGTAGTTCCTTAGGAGCATAGAGAGGCAGCCTGCAGTGGTGAGATTCAGTAAGCAGCTTAATAACATCTGCAAAGGTAAAGCAAGTATGTTTCAGTGCCTCTAGGGGAGCACTCATTGAGAGGTGATGAGCCTAATGAGGATGTAAAAGCCCTTTCCCAATGGATCAGCTAAAGGAGAGGCAGCAGACAGGGTCCAGCACGGGCACTGCCAGAGGGGCTTACCTTGAGAGTGGATGATGGCACAAGGCGCTTTTAATCTGACCTGAGAGACACACACACAAGGATGAGCAGAGCCAGGGCTCCTTGACAAAAGCACAGGAGCAAAGCTGCTGGTTTGCACATCAAACAGGGATTTAGAACCCCTCTAAGCAGCTTGTGGTGTGTCTGTAAACAAGGCCAATCTCCTCTATCCAGTTTGGCTGCATGTGATGAGGGAGAACAGAGGAGGCTTTGCAGGGCTCATGGGGCAAACAGGGGTGTCTCCTCCTTGGTGTGTGTGTGCTTTGCACGCTGCTGTAGGATCTAAACAAGCGTTTTGCGATAGTCCTGGTCCCAAGGCTCTAAATCATTTCTCTCCTGCAAGAATCCTGTTAATTTCTCCTCTTTCTCTCCTCGAATACCCTCTGTTCTGCAGCGCCACATTTCATGACTTTCCAGTTGCAGTAGGACTATTTGCATGGATAGAAGTGGAGGAATCAGGCTCACTGATGCTAGAGGAAGGTGGGTAGATCTTCCCTCTCTTCCTTCTGTCCCTGGTGATTAGAGGGAGTTGGTTTGATGTCTGCATATTGTCTGAGAGAGGACGCTTACTGGAGACATGGCAGAACATCGTGTCTCGCTCCAAACAGCAAGCAGTTTGCTATGGTTCTGCATTTAATGGGTGTGGATTAAAGACCACTTCCCCAGTGATTAGAGGCTTCTTTGCTGGGCTGTGGGAAGCAGCGCAAGGCCAGCTTTCCAACGTTGCAGAGCTCCCAGGGAGCTCGGGCTTTTCTTAAGGGTTGTTGCTCAGTGTGATGGAGATGATGAACCCTGAGAGCCTTGGCCTTGGTTTCCTCGGTGACCAGAACAGTTGCATGTTAACCTGACTCCTATGGAAATCCCATGTGATGAGGAGAACAGGGCATCTGTATCCCTTGAAGGGCGTGTATTACGTGTTGCTTTTGGGGTCCTAAAAAGCAGTGTTCATCTACATGTCCCAAAAACATCATGGAAGAGGGATCTCTCAGTCTTCTCTGTGAGGTTATTCGTTCTGTATTAACACTCTCATCTTCTCACTTGACGCTCTGTTGTCTAAACAAAGGAGAAGGAGAAATTTGAGGAGTGAACTGTAAACAGATCCACATAAATTGGATCTGTTTGGAATTTGCATTGACAAGGCAGCACTCGTACCTCACACATGGATCCGTAGCTGATTAAAGCAGTTGTCTTTCTTTGGGCCTATCTCTGAACTGTGTGTGCCCACCATGGAGGGCTTCCCGATGGCTTTGTGGAGACCTGGAGCTTTCATCTACTGTGGAGGAGTTAATATTGGGGGCAAAAAAGAAGTGCGATCAAAGGTGTTATAGCTAATGGTTAGAGACAGAATCACAGCGAACGGCTGTTTCCTGAGCGTGTGGTAATGAGCCGGGATGCAGACATGTTCTCATTTAACTAAGCCAAAGAGCAACAAAAAATTAACCAGAAGCCTTTATTGAACTGCTGCCTTAAATTGAGCAGAAAATCAGCTCCAAATGGGCATCCAGGAATTGTAAACCCAGGTTTAGGTGTTAAACTATGAAGGACACTTGCTCACCCAGCCAACATGAGGATCTAGGTTCTGTCAGTGCCATTCATTCTCTTGTCTTGGATCTGGAGGACTCTCCTTTCTTCGTGCTCTGTTTTAGGTTCATTTTTAGTTCTTCTGATGCCTTGTGGCAGTGCGAGGTAACCAGCATCCTATTGTAATACAAATGGAGATCTTGGGAGATGCAGGAAAAATGGGAAAGCCCAGCATGGAAGCATTTCCTTTTGCTGTGCCCTGCAACTGCCCTTGCAGCATAGGTTAGTGCATGGGGTCTTGCTGGTGTGAGTGTTAAGGTTTTATCCTTGGCTTTATCACTGCAGGAGGAGAAGGAGCCAAGGCAGTTTAGTGCCCTGTTGTTGGAGTTCGATAAGCCTTGCTCTCGGCAGGGATTTGAAGCCTGCTTTCTGGCAGGAGGGTGCTTGTAGGATGGCTCTGCAAGCACCTTCGGGAAGGTCAGTGATGTGTTTCAAGGCGCATCTCCCTCCCTTTTGGGACCAGGCTCACCGTGGCAGCTGAGGTAGCTTGGTCTCCTCTGTGCCTTGCATGAGCAGGACGTGCTGACCATGAGCCCATCACTCACTGGCAGTTGAATCAGCCACCAAGCTCATGGCCAGTACGTGTTGCGGCTTTGAAACCGCAATAAGCACTGACTGTTTCCTCCTTTCCTTGCAGCTCTGGGAAGAGCAAGATTATCCTGCTTCCAAAAATAACCTCTTCCCCACCCCTTGCTCCCACCTCCTTTCCCAGGTGCCTCGCAGCAGCCAGTAAAGAGCTGAATACAAATCACTGGTGCGGTGACATCTCACTGATGTTATATATAGAAACCTGGTGCAGATCGTAACGTGGCACCTGACTTGTCCGCTCCTGCTTGCCACTGGTGGAAGTGCAGGGAGAGGAGGTTCAGGGTGAGTCACTGCCCCTGACCCTGCCACAAGTCAAGCTGATACTTCTGAGCCAGGGTTTTGACACTGTTCCTGCTCCAGTGCATGTGTGTGTGTCAGTGTCAGCAGGTAGCAAGGTGACACTGTCCCCACAGCATCTCCCCATAGCTGTGTGTTTGGGAAGCTGTGTTGTGATTAGATGCCCAGGTAGCAGGCATTTTCCAAAGAGATACTGGGAGATTTGTAGAGGGAATACCAGGATGCTGGCAAAAGCCACATGCAGAAGATTCAGCGCCTAGAAGCCCACAGAGAATTGAGGGTGCTGTCTCTGGCACGTCACTGCTCTGCTCCTTGTGTCAAGCCATCAGCAGTGTGCCTGTGGCTCACAGCTTTGTGAGGTGGAACTGATGGAGATGTCCCACTGAAGAGAAAGGGGTGCAGGGCTGTGTGTGGGGAGAGCTGTGTTAGAGGAGACACATGAAAACATTGACCCAGCCTTTTGGATCAATAGACTTGAGAGAAGTCCCCCAGAAAACAAGACCTGACCCCACTGAGCCCTGTGCCTTTAGAGCCTCAGGGCAGGGGAGCCTCCAGGGCAATGTGTGACCATGACTGCCTATTCTTGAAGCCCTGCCCGCTCAGTCCCTGTTTAGAGCACTGCTCCAACGTGTACCCTTGGGCAAACTGGGCTCATTTGGGTAAAAGGGGAAGTAGATGATAACCATTTCTGCAATTATTATAAAAGGCCATGTATTGGCTTGGGGTTTTTCCCCTCCTGCTGTCTCTGCATATGCAGGTAAGCCCAGGTTTCCCCTTTCCCTCTGCTAAGCACATCTGATGACTTGCTCTGGTTCTTAGCCCATTCAGTGCCAGTCAAGGAGATGGGTGGCGTGTGTATCAATGGAGAACAGGCTCATAAATTAAGCTGGGATCTGTCCTGTGATGCCCTCTCTCCAGATGCTAGCCTGTGGTTCAGAACTGGTAGGGCAGTCAGCAGTGCTGCCTGCTTTACATCAGGCATGAGCAGCCCTGGGAGGGTTTGTCCTAGGATGGAGGCCTGGGGGTTGAGAGGACTTTATTAATGATTTGCTGTGAGCAAGAAGAGGCTCACCTGCCTATTTCATTAATTTTGCAGCTCTGCACAGCCTTTTTGTTCCCAATTCCTCCTCTTCCCTTTGCTCTTCTCCCTTTTCCCATTCTTTTCCTTGCATCTCTTTGGTCCTCAGACCCTTTTCTCTCCCTTCCTTTTAGCATTCTTAATCCCCATCTCACATACGCACCCTTCTTCCTTTCCATTCCTCTTCCTGCCTTTATTTCCCTTGTCCTCCCTGTTCTCCCTTCCCCACCCTCCCTCCATCTCCGAGCTCCTCGGGAAGAAGACAATTTGAAGGCTTTCCACTCTGCTCTCAGCTGAGAGGCTCCTTCCCTCAAGCCAATCAATGGCAGCCTTTCAGCCCCAGTGGGGCTTGGCAAACATTAGATCAATAAGTTATTAGCACCATTCTGTCAGCTGTAATGTGGAGATTGATCGGGGCCGGGGCTCCTGTATGCTGCCTGGCACTTCCCCAGCCTGATAAAGATGACAGATTAAGGGAATAAGAAAAAGGAATTAAGGAGTCTGGCTGTCAAAGCTGTCACGGGCTGGAGGAGCGCTGGTGTTTTTCAGGGGCTGAAGGAGTGTAATCAGCCATTGAAATGGTGCTAAGGGTACAGCACCACCAGCAGCTCTGCTGGAAAGCACTGTCTTCAGCATTCACTTCTCTAAAGAGATCGTAGGAGCAGCCGGAGGAGGTGGAGCTGCTGTGCTGGTGGTGGAGGGAATACCGGGATGCTGGCACAAGCCACACGCAGAAGATGCAGCACCTAGAAGCCCAAATGGAAACGTGAGTGCTGTCCCACACTGCTGTACCCGCTTTTTGGCATATTGGGTGTTGTGCTTCATTGCCAGGACTGAAGGAGGTATCTTTGTCAGAGGAATGATGCCAGTTCTCATAGCTTTATATCACAACTGTATAAATTGAGGCCAAATGACCTTTGTGTCAGAGGTTTGTGGTCCTTTCAAAGTCTGATCCTTACTGGAACCGTGCTTAAGTCTTCTGATTTAACAAGCTTCAACCTTCTCCTGTCTTACCCACTAGAACATGCTGCTTTCTAGAGCTACAAAGTGAGTCTCCAAAAGGCCTGGACTTCCAGCCCACCCTCCCAGCCTCAGTCTTTAAATGTCTTCTGGAAGCGAGTGGGGATTCACAAGTCTGCAATTGCTAAAAATCCTCTCTGCAGCATATCAAATGAATTCAGAGCTCTCTCATCTGCACTATATCCTCTCCATGAGTGGTTTTTTCATACTATGAATATTTACCACCTTTCTGTGGCTTGGTGCATGCTGTAAAAATGGATTTGGTGAGACAAGGGGATATTGGTGCACCAGCTCTAATAAACAGGAGGATAGCTCCAGCATGGCCTCCATCTCCCTCTGTTTCATTCCTTGAGTGAGATATTGGACAGTCCTTGTAGGTGCTTTGCTCCAGCTGGGCAACTGGAGTGAGCACAAGGAGGTGGGAAGTAGCAGGATACTGTTTGCGTGGTAGGAGGAAAGGCAGATGGCCTGGTGGGGAGAGCTGTGAAAGGGGATGCAGGCAGCTTTTAATGCCTAAGGAAGGATGGTTGATGTGTTGTACATTGGGAATCCTACTCAACTACTGTCTGGTTGCGTGCTTTCACAGCTTTCACGTACAATTAACTCATGTTTAGGAAGGGGTTAGTGAGCTTGAAGTATGATGCTTTGGGAGCATTAGCAGACACCTTGGTCCAGGCTAGGGTCAGACCGATGGCAGGAGTGCCCAGCTTGCTCTGCTGTTTGTACTGTTTGTACTCTTAAAGACTGGTACGGCAGCTAGCAAAAGGATGCTTCCTGCCCTGGAGAGCTCGCAGTCTAAATCTAAATGACAACCAACAAACAGATACAGATGCGGAGACACAAAGGAACAATGAGATAACCCAGTGCAATAGCTGAGGTTGGAAGCCTGCTGCCTGCCATGTCCCTAAAGCCATTAAGCTGACCTGCTGCGAGGAAGATGCTACCTTTATTTTGCAGCTCATTCAGCATCCCCTTTGCAGTGATGTAGCCATATTTTCCCCCTTCCTTGCTAGAGCTAACCCTGCCCTATGAGCTGCCATGCCCTTATATTGTTCTAGCATCCCAAGTCCCACAAGCCCATTGCTTCCCTTCCCCCAGCTTCCCCAATGATTATTTTTGTTTCCCATTCTCGTTGCCCTCCGTTAAATTATGGCCCGTTATTCCCATGACCTTGTACTTCACTCTCCCTTTGTTCCATTGATTCCTGCTGGCAAGGGATGAGACCAATGTGCAGCCAGATTCCACGCTGCCTCCTGCGTGGCCCCTTTGTGAGAGAAGCCCTGGGCCTGCTGAGACTCAGCAAGCTGGTGCAGCCTCTTTTAAAGACACAAGCCCATCGTGGGGATGGAAGCCTCCAGGATCCCCACAAACCTGTCACACTCGGCACAGGACCAGACGGAGCAGCAGGGCTGGAGCACCAGGCTTGTCTGAGCAGAGCAGCTCCTCTGGTGGTGGCCTGTGTGTGCCAAGGGAAAGGGAAGAGATGAATAAACACGGATGCTGCCAAGACATTTCAGAGTGGTCGGTGGGAATAGTCATCTCCAAGGTTTTAAGTTTGATGGGGGGTGTTAAAAGCAAGGGAGAGGATGTTTTTCTCCTCTTAATATAATGTGAAAGAAGGTGGAAAAGGGCTTTCTTCTCATTAGATGTTGGCTGTCTGAGCCTGGGTGATCTCCCGTGTAAGTTGCCTCAGTTCTCTGTTCACCCTGAGAGTTCCGGGTCCAAAAAGCTTTCAGAGCAAAGCCAATGATATGGATAAGGAGCGTGAGATAGGTCTTGATCTCTTCCTGTTGTGCTGTAGCATAACACAGTGCAGAAAGTCTTGGCGCAGTCCCTCAGCTGTAATTGGGATCCTCTCTACTGCTCACCCATTTAACAACATTCTGTGACCACATCATGTTCATTCATCTCCTTTCTCTATGTGAAACTCAGTCACGAGGACATGGGCTCAGTTCTCACCCTACCATTGATGCAGTGTGTGTCCTTGGTGCATCTCTGCTGCACATTCCCTTGTGAAGAGTGGGGATCAAGTCCCTTTGTCTTTAGGGGAACCTAGGGATAACTTTTCTAATCTTCCCAGCTAGTTTATGCTTCCAAGTGCTCTCTTCAAAGCTGATAATGAAGATGGGAGGCTGAGGATTAGCAGCAGCACAGGAGTACAAAGCACTGTTAGCTCCAAGTGATGTTTCCACCCATGGCCTCTAATCAGTGTGTCTCAGGCCCGAAGAGGGCTGTGACCAGATCAACCCACATTGCCCTGGCTTCTGCAGAAGCTCATGTTATGGTGCCATACCCATATGCTTTCTCTTTATGGTTGCAAAGCCATTGGGTGATGCTTGTACATGGGGCCAGAAGTACTGTCCTCCTCCAGCTGACCTTTCCTGGCCTGCCTCTATTCATGTTTCCCATTACAAGTGCAGCAGGTGAGCGCTGGACTTCCCTTCCTATGAAAAAGGGGAAAAAATCCACTTGGATTTCTTGATATTTAGGGAAAATAATTGACTTCATTTCCAAAAAGCTCTCTGGATCACTTCCTGTACTAGACTGGGCTGGCAGGAGCCTTGATGTAATACAGGATCTGGGGACCTGCATAGGAGACATGGGATGGTTGTGTGGTCAGGGCTCTGTGGCACTGGTGGCAGTGATCAGTATGCTTGGGGCTTCCTCTAGCTCTCCTTACTTGCATTATTGCCTGGCTTAGCTTCATAATGTTACAGTTCTACTGCTAATGTGTTTCATTTTCAGCTTTATTTGGCTTCCTTTCAACTGAAATGCTTTGTGGAAGGCAGGAGTAAAGAGGCAAAAGCAGGGATTTGGGGAACAAAAAGGGAGGTAAAATAAAGCCACCCCCCCAGCCATCCCTCCCATTCTCTAAGGTGGAGTGTTGCCTTTTGGTGGTACATGGGCTGAGCAAATAGCTATCTGCTGGCTTTGTGGTCGATGAGTAGCAATGTACTCTAAATGCACAACCTGTCTCTGTGAGGGTGGTAAGACATCCAGAAGCTCTGCTGCCAGCTCATTTGCAAAACATATTTGGTTTTGCTGCTGCTGCTGCAAAGTCAGGGGGAGATGGACTGTGGATGCTCCCAACCCAATGCCTTCAACCACCGTCCTGGCTCTTTGTGTGAGGGCAAAGAATGGTTGGATGAATGGCATGTGGGTATAAAGGGATGAATTTAGAACGCAGGGTCCTGTAAAGGGCATATGTTTACTGTGTGATGTGCCAAAGCTGTGCATATGGTTTATGTTGTAAAGAGGAAAGGATTGGTGCTGTAATACAAATACATTGTCATTTAGGTTGTGATCTGTGAGTTCAGTAAGTAACTAATGAAAATATAACCTGCTTCTTCTCTGCTTTGTAGCTAAGGGGAGGGTCTGACTCCTTGCACTGCTGGGCTGGCATTCAGAAGGTTGTTATTCAGTCTTGTGCTCTCTACTGCTGCAGTAAATTTGGGGTGGATTGTTAGATCTTTGTGCCTCCATCCCAGCTACTGATGATAATTGCTCCCTTTTTCTTGCTTACTGTATATCTCGGTGATTTAGTGCCCACACTGCTGTGGACAGAGGCAGCCTCTGACACATCCCAGGGCTTTGCCTTAAAGAAAGGGAATTAAAAAGAGGAAAATGTTCATTCTGTGATGAGTGCCATGAAAACTGCTCGGGGGGGGACACCCAAATACAGACTCGGTGTGTAGGATCTGGTGCTTTGGTGCAGTGTGGGTCGGAGATGCTGGAAGGAAAACACTGCAGATCATCCTGGAGATGAATACACTAGCATAGGATCTCTCTGGAGTTCAGGTCTCAACTGCAAGACATCCAGACCTCTCCCCGTGGCACAGTTTGGATGAGGGCTGTTCATGGGGCTGCAAGTGGCTATTCTGGAGATGGGTGGGTACAGCTCTGATGGAGATAGTGCTGCTTCAGAGTTACTGTGTGATCTCAGTCTTTCCCGGCCCAAGTGCAGCCGGTTGGGTGCGAGGTGGGACTTGCAGCCTGTCCTGCTGACGTGCCTTGGAATAGCAGGGCATGGTGCTAGTCGGAGCGAGTCTGCTGGCAGATGGGCCCACGGGGGTGGGAGTGGAATAGCGAGAGAGAAGGAGTGATAGGAGGGTAATGAGGTGCCTTGGCAGAGTTGTGAAACCAAGGAATCTGCACTGCTCGTATTCTGACTCTGTCACATGGAGCTGGTGCTGCTGTCACAGCTCCTCCATGGAGCCTCTCCTGCCTGCAATACATAAAAACAAGCCCTGTTGGGTTTTGCTGCCTCCTGGCCAGGCTGGGAGGGGCGAGCAGAGCAGTGGGACTTGTGTTGTTTCAGAGCCACAAATCCCGGATGAGAACACTCCTGAGGAGGATATATGTGATCCTGGCCTCCAGCACTGAGGGTTTGCAGCGCCAGCCTGGCATTTCCAGGAAAATCAACATGAAGAATGAAGCGTTCCATGGGGAGGGAGCTTGTGACTCTGTCTGTGCTGTGTGGCCAGGTACTTCCTAGCTTTGATGCTGGCTTGGCAAGCTCATAGGGACTGTGGCTTTGGAGAAGGTATTTAAAGGGTAAACTGAGGCAGGAGCTGACTCAATACCTGGGATATGAAGTGCTGAGAAGACTGAAGTGCTGTCACTGCCTGACTCCATCCTTTCCCATCTTCTTTCCTGTTGCCACTGTTCTGTTGTATTTGGTTATGGACGGTTTCAAGCTTCCATGGCTGTCTCTGAGCACCACTTCTGTTAACAGGGTCACGGCAAGATACAATTGGAGGCATCTTGTGCTCTTTAAAACCTTGAAATGCCACTTGGAACTTTGCAGGCTTCCAGCCTTGCTCTTTGGAGGCAGTGCCTGGCAGGCTCTGCCCTCGGCACTGTGGCAGCTCCAGAGCTGTGCTCTGGAGCTCCTTGCTCAATCCAATGCCAAGGCAGCAACCTGGGCTTGCTTGGCTCAATGCAGAGTAACTGGAGTGATTCTGAGGATGAGGGACAGCTGCTTGGCTTAAAATGTCCCCTGGCACAGCAGTAATCCTGTTGTTCTTATAAACAGGACCGAGGGGGTTTGTAACCTTTCTTACCCGCCGCACCTGGGGCGAGCGGCAGGAGCTTTGCCTGCGTGTTGGCTCGCAGGCGCATCAACGTGTGCTCCCTCAACTATGGTGCTTGTTTGTGAGATTGGGCTTTTTTTTCCCCCCTTCTTAAGATGCTGCATCTTTAACGAGCCCTTGATAGATGAGAATTTGATGCTTGCAGTGACAAACAGGCTCTTCCTTCCTGCCCATATGCAACATCATGCTTTCAGTTTCCCCAGCCTTATGGGAGGATATTGATTTTAAATCTGTTCAGGGACGCTGTAATTGTATATTAGATATTTTGCGTTGGGTTTGTAAGGCTGCAGTAATGCAAAAGGCTTGAGTGTTTCCGTACAATCTAGAGGGGGAAGATTGCTAAGGACCTTGAGGTTTTGAAGGAGGAGGAGGAGGAAAGGGGGGGAGAGATTGAGAGAGAGCGAGCGAGCGAGGGAGAGACAGATACATACTGTGGTAGGAAGATTCAGAGATCTGTTGTGCTTTTTTCCCTGTGTTGTTTTTTTCCTCCCCTTCCTCTCCCCCAGTTGCTTTGCATCAGGGCATGAAAGGAGTGGAAACACCAGGGGGACAAAAGGCACCAGAGCAAATGATGAAACTCAGTAAGGAAATCAACTGGATTCGGAATTTATAGCTTTCGAGCGTTGCATTGATCAGGGTGTGAATAGTCATTATGTGCTTTTGGGCTGCGTGATCAGGAAAACAGATCAAGGCTCTCAAGATGATGATTTTTCTTACTTTCTATTTCCCCCCCCTCTCTGCTTGTAATATCTGTGTGCGTGTGCCTGTGTGTGTGTGAGAGAAGGAAAATAGCAAAGTCTCTCTGGTTGCTTCTGCAAAGAGGAAAAGTACAACCTTATCTGATGCTCAGGTTTCTCCTCTCTCCTCTAGATGAAATTTTAGGTAAGAGAAGAGTATGTTCTCCCAACAGCAGCAGTGAGTGTCCTTTAGAAAGCAAGAAAGCCCGAAGTGAGTCCCCAAAGGGTAAGTGCTGCTTTTCCATCCCCTTCCCCTTTCTTCTCCTTTCTTAAGAGTGGAACTTAATTGAAATTAAGGAGGGAGGGGAGGGAGGCTTGCAAAGAGGCTGTGGGGTGGGAGCTGTGAGTGTCTGGCACTGAGGGTGCATGAAGGAGGCTACCAGTGCTCTGTGCTTTCTTTATCTCATCGGAGGGAGGCTTGCAGTGTGAGAAGGGGATTGCCTCTTCATTAGAATAATTGCTTTATGATGAAAAACAAGCACGTTGCAGCCTTTGAGGTGGATTTTTCGGGGTATTTCTACTTTTCAGGCAGAGTAGCTTGGTTACGTGTTTAATAGAAAAGAGACACACAGGCTTATCATGCTGGCATCTGTTCCTTTAAAGGGGAAAAAAAGAAGCCTAGCAGGGAGAATAAGGCTGCCTTTCGTATGCATTTATGGCACTGTTCCTATAGAGATGGAATCTGCAGAAGGTTTCTCTTTTTTACAGCTTCTTTTATTATTATTATTGAATCTCCTGATTTGTCTGAAGGTTCTTTGCTAGAAACATAGGGGTTTAAACTTTCTTTACGCCTGGCAAAGTGCAGTGGGTAATGGAGCCTGCAGCTAATGAGTTTGGCTCAAGGTTGTGTAAATGAGGTTTTGCAGGCCCTTCACTTCAAGGCTTTGTTGTTAAGTTCAACCTAATTAGCTGTCAGGAATACCCAGCTCCGTCACTCTGCCTGTCCTGTGCTCTTAGGCTACTAAAAACCCCTAAAAAACAAAGCAAAGTAGAAGCTAGATTCTGTTTTGATGGGTTTGGAGTCCAGCAGCTGAGCCTCTTCAAGGTGTATATTCCCAAATCCAGGGAATCAGTTTCTCCTGAAGCCTTTTTAAGCTACTTATATTATGCAATATATGTATTGCATATTGTTTATGTAAGTATTGTCTATGTAAGTATTGCATAATGTGTATTGTTTCTACTTGACTCCTTGTCCCCAAATTGTGATCTGAAAAGCAGCATCTCTGGAAGGATGTTGAATTCTAGTGTCGCTTAATATAACATTGCTAATACTGCCTAAGAACGCACTAAATCTCTTCTTTCATGTAACCCTCTCCTGCCTGGTAACTCTGTAATGCGAGTAGAAGTGTGTTAGCTCTTTACTGGGCTTTTCTGAAAGGTGCAGAGAGGATCCCTATAGACTGCTGCTCTTTACCTGTTTTCCTTGATTTCTTTATCTGCCCTATTCTTGTTACCCCTGTTTCTAGCAGATGTAAAGGTAACTTCCAGCAGGATGCTTCTATAGATCCTGAAATGCTTTTGTTCTGCAGGGGCATGAGGCTCCTGTAACCCACTTGAAACACCTGCTGTCATCTTTGCTGTTTCTGCTGAGTCTGTATCCTTGGTAATCCCAAGACATGCATGCTTAGGAAGTGAATCCAGGGAGCAGCAACCTGTGTGGTCTGGCTGAAAATGGGCTAAACTGGAGCCAAGCCATCTGGAACCAACTATTGCATTTGGATTCCCCCAATAAAGTGGCTGAACTTGCACAAATTGATGGGTTTGCTATGGGAGCAGCAGGGTCAGACGATCTCATTCCATTTCTCCTATGGCCTTCCCACCATTTTTGCTCACTTGAGTGAGCTGAGCAGCTCTTGGCTTCGCACTGTGCGCTCCTGCTCTTTTAGCTCTGAATGACTCAGGGATTCCCCCAACTCATTAACAGAGGGGTTCCTTGGAAGCCCTGCATAAAGAAACTTCTGTTTTCTACACCCACTTGTTTCTCTGAAAGCCTTCCCTGCCCTTTAAAAGGGTTTGAGACAGTGGAAATTCTGAGCTGGGCCTTTTCTCTGCTCTCCCATGTTACCTGTTTAGGTCATTGGGGAACCCCTGTTCTCTCCACTGTGGCAGGCGTTTGAAGCCTGGCTGGAATACCATCAGAATAGGGGCAGAGACTTTTGTGCTTTGGGGGCCTTTATCTATCCAGTACCTGCTATGAAAATGGGCTCAAAGGGAGGGCTATAGCCACTGTTCCTGTGTCTGAAGCCCCGAACGGTGAGAGCACCTTGCCGCTGAGAGCTCCCAGACTGCCTGTCCCACCAGCAGTCAGGCATTGTTCCTCGGCATGGGTATCGTGGAGGGCAAGGGGGAAACAGTCCCTCTGTTCCCAGCCCTGCAGTGAGGAGCTGGCTGGAAATGGAAGGATCAGGGTTTGTGACAAGCTGTTTTCAAACAGATGGACCCTAGTGGCTAATAATCTGGAATTTGGGTACTGCTGCTCTGGACCAGCGCTGTAAAGTGTGAGATTGTGCTAGAGCCCCAGGCTTGGCTGAGACCCAAATGCTGTGAGTGCAGTTTGTGATTCAGGAATGGGAAGGGAAACAAGGACCAGGCTCCCCTGGTCCGAGCCAGGTCTGCAGCATCTCCTGGCATGCACCCTTCCTTCTTCTCCAGCCTGGTGCTGTGCCTGGTGTGGGTGCTGCTCCTCCACCATCACTCTGCTGGGGTGATGTACATCTTGAGGTGGGGACTGTCCTCTCCCCATTGCAGCTGCATTGTCTCCAAGCCAGCCCTTTGAAGAGAAGTGACCCCGCATCTCGTGCTGCTGTGGCTGTGCCTGGCCAGGCAGGGAGAAGGGAGGCAGCCAAGTAAATCACTCCTCCTCTCCAACTGAGTGCAAAAACACCTGTAGGGCTGGAAACCCTTCCAGCAGAGAAGCAGTAACCTTCCCTTCCCCCTCCCCAAAGCTCGCAGTGTGCGCACCAGAGATCAAAAGAGAGCCCTATCTCAGTGGAAACAGGGCTGCGCCAGCGCTGCTGTCAAACAGAGCAGAACGTTCTCGTGTCTAATATGGAAATGTGAGCATATCAGAGGCTCGGCTGAGGGCTGTGCTGGCAGGTCACAGAGGAAGCTTTCTCCCTGGGAGACAATTCCCCAAGTAGAACCCTCGCTCCTGCGGCAACAGCGTGTCTGGAGATGTGCATCTCTGATACCTGGAGACATGAAATAGAACGGAACGATTGCAGAAAGGGAAAATCCAGGAAGAGGGGTTTGGATCCTGTTTGAACTGCTGGAAAATAAACGGGGTAGAAGGCTCCTCGTTTGGGAAGATTGGAATCTAAAATGGACTAAGTGCTGGAAAACACATGTAGGGAACAATATTGTGCTCACCCCCTGGGGTGGGCTGATGAGCTCATATGCTGCTCCTTCTGCCATTCTCCTTTCTTTGCCGTTGTAGATCATTTGAAACAAAACAAAATCTCAGTGCATGTCTGGTTAATGGAGTAGACCAGAACTGGAGCTGAATGGCAGTTCAGATCCAGCCTCTGCCAGGGCGTTCCTTCCCTTTGGAGATGGGGGGATCCATATGTTGATGGGTTTGGCAGCTGTCTGTTTAGGCCAGATGAAGAAATCATGTTCAGCCTCATTCTTGCTACCAGCGTCTCTACTGCCGGATGTGGTGGGAGTGGGTATGGGCCTTCTCTGCCCTGGCAAGTGACAGTGGGGATCCTACTGGCTAAGACCTGGCTTTGAACATGGGGTGAGATGCTTTTGCAGGAGGCTCCTTAAGCTTTTGCTGTGGTTTGGTAAAGACAGTCATGAGCTTGTTGTAGGAAAGGAGGAGGTGGACAGGCTGCGTGCTCCCATCTTGTCTGGGATTTCTGGAGTCATAAACTGGTTTGGGTCGAAGGGACCTTAAAGCTCACCCAGTTCCAACCCCTGCCATGGGCAGGGACACCTTCCACTAGAGCAGCTTGCTCCAA